>SNQJ01S0072823.1:40010-52597 GCA_010110895.2 Picea sitchensis | reverse complement strand
CATTGGTATGACACCCTTTCGAGCATTGTATGGATATGATGCTCCCACTTTGGTAGACTTGATCTTCAGGGAGAGAAGAGCTCCCAGGGCCAAGGATTGGATCATAGAGAATCAGGAGATCCTCAAGTTGTTGAAAGAGAACCTGTAGATGGTGCAAAACCAACAGAAGATAAGTGCGGAAAGGCACAGGATAGAGCGCAACTTTGAGGTTGGAGATTTGGTTTTCTTGAGACTCCAACCCTACAGACAGTCATCTCTGAAGAAGAGTGGGCCCGAGAATCTCAAACCCAGATTTTATGGTCCTTACAGGATCATGCGCTGAGTAGGAAAGGTTTCTTACGAGCTATAGCTTCCAAAGGGGAGCAGGATTCATAATGTGTTCCACATGTCTTGCCTAAAAAAGGCAGTGGGACAATTCATTAGCACATCAGAGGAGCTTCCCCCATTGGATGAGGAGGAATAGTTGGAGTTAGTTCCAGAGGAGGTTTTGGAGTTTTGGGAGTGGAAACTGAGGAGCAGGGTCATGAAAGAGTGTTTGATCATATGGAGAGGGCTTCCAGTAGAGGACTCTACTTGGGAGAGCAAGCAGGGGTTGCAGCACCCTGGACTGGTATTGCTTGAGGACAAGCAATTTCGGGAAGGGAGGACTATAATGTCCCTTTCCAAATATGATCTCTAGAGAGGAGTATTAATGGTCTAAACCACCCTGTTAGACTATAGTCAGGGCCAAAGAGGGGTAAATAGGGTTACTAGAGGTCACTCCATTCACAGGTGTTATATTCGGAAAGTGACATTGAGCTAAAAAGGGTTAAAAGCGATTTTAATTCATTATGAGCTAAAAATAGAAGTCAACAGTGAATTAGGGTTTCAACAGTGATTTAGGGTTTTGGAAGTCAGCAATGAATTAGGGTTTCAGCATGATTTAGGGTTTTGGAAAGATATAAAGGAAGGGTTAGTGACCTAATTCATTATTATGTATATTATGACTTGTCATTGAGGAGAAGAGGTGCATCTCAGGAGAGATAGTTCAATGTATTCTAGGAGGAAGACACCAGTTGGATGATTTTGGTATTGAAAGACACACCCTAGTCACCGGGAAGATCATCCAGGTCTTCCATCATTCTTCATTGATTCCGTAGTGCTCCCATATTCCAGGTATTATATTTTAGTTTCTTATTTGTATTAAGGATAAGATCCTTTTGTCTTTTGATCTGGCTGAGTGTTGTTATTTAATTCAACCAGAATTGCTTATTTGTATTCTAGCTAAGATCCTTCGTTTGTTAATCTAGTCGAGTATTGTCAGTTTATTCAGCCGCATTCGACCATTTTGTAATCGACGAAGATATCATAATACAAACTTTGTAGTCCTTTGTCAGGTTTATTATTTGTATGATCATTTATATGTTGTAAACCTTTGATCCTACACACACATTAACAGTGTTTCCTAGACTAGCCAAGTCAGGAACATTACAAACACTTACTCATATGGAATCAGTCCTATGCAAATTTCAGACTTGGTTTAAGTTTTCCTTAATTGATATTGGCCCTCTTGGAATCAGTCCTATGGAAGCTTTGTACTTAGTTTGATATTTTCTGATGTGACATTGGCCCTTTTGTAGACAGTCCTTTGGAAGATATCCAGACTCAATTATCACTCCCATACACTATGTCCAAATTGTCAACTATACCCCCCTGATGCTGACTACAAGTTGATATCCATATTTTATTTTCCTAGGTTTCTTAGAGGTGACTGTGGGGGGCTTCCCATGGTACCTAAGGCATATTTCATATCAAACTTTTCAGTACTATTCGACCATGCCCATCAAAATGAGGGTACTTGCACCGAATAAGGTTGGTTAATGGAGGTTGGGGTAACTACTCACTTATTTTTTCATCGGTCATGGAACTTGATCAACCCATGCCAGTATCTGGAAGGTCTATTTCAACTTTTTCATTTCTTTGGAATCAGGACCTCATCAACCTGAGATGAAGTTTTGAAGAAGTTGTTTGTCTTCAATGTTTATCTTAGGAAATTTTAGTGGAGTATTTCATTGTACAGTTGGAATTAGTTTGTGTATGTATCACCACTTTTGTATCATTGATATAGTTTGGTCGACCAACCACTCTGTTGGTTAGAAAGGACTTCTGGTCTTTCTCCTTAAAATGTGGAGCCACCTCATAGAAGGAATGGATTTTTATACCATTGTTTCACCAAATTGATTGTGTGAGACTTTTTTAGACATGAAAAATCTCACAAGGGATGGACCTGCACATAATAATGTCATGGAAAAAGTTTTTGAGGATACCAACCAAGGTAAGGTACCCCTTCCGACAAGTGTTCTTATGATTTTTCATTCTTTTGGAAACATTGGTGCCCCATTAACGACCACTTTGAACATTATTGGGTTGAATGTTGGGATATCAATTTGGTTGTGGACCACTTTGAATACACCAAATTATCTTGATGCTCCTCAGATAAGCACTTTGTTTCATGGGAATTGTATGGATGTTGATCCTTTACCTTCTTCATCCATGAATTATACTCCTCCTTCTCCCTCTTCTGGTGAATTTCTAGCTACTAGTAACCATGAGTCTAAAAGCAATAAGAAGAGGAATATTAGGAAGAAGAAATCACCAAAATTTGTTATTCATGTTGGAGACTTGTTCCTGGTATCTGCAAGTCATTCTATGGGAAAGAAACTAGTAGCTACAAGTCATGTTGGGAGCGACAATCTAGTCATTATTAGTCATATTGGAATTATCCCTCCAACCTCTACTAGTCATGTTGGAATTATGTCAATAACCTCTGCAAGTCATGTTGAAGACAAGCAACCAATCACTACAACTCATGCTTGGGGAATGATTATATTTACTTCTATTCATAGTCGACAAACATCACCAACCTATGCAAGTCAAGCTAGGGGAAACCCACCAACCGCTGCAAGTCATGATGGGGGCATTGATACTATTGAGAAACCTAGATGTATAAGATGTAATACTATTTTCCCTTATAATATTTTCAAGGGAAATCACCTTACACATTTGTGCCTTATTGTTGGTGTGCATTGGGAAGACCCAGGGTTCAACATTAAATCAATAGAAAAAACCTAAAGATACCAACCCTTTGGGAATCACCTGCAAGCAGGTTAAGTCTCACTCGAGGGATCTATGGGGACTGTAGGAACCAGGTTTCTACAGTAATGGATGAATGGGAGACATTCATTATAACCATTATTCTTACCATTCATTCATTATACCATATGCATGCAAACATCAAATAAAATTTCCATACTAACCATTACATATGTGCCATAAACAGGACAAAAAAGAAACACATCACAAAACATCATACATCATAACACAAATATTTAATGTGGTTCACCCCAAACTAGGCTATGTCCACAATGATAGGGTTCTTACATTATCATTCAACTTTATTTCTTACAAAAGGTGTGAACTGCTTTCATACAAAATATCTCAATTATAACCCAACATGTCCTCATCGTTCACATATAAAGTGCACACTTGAATCTCGATTGATATTCAACTTAGCTCATATTCGACTTACAATTACTTCTCGAACCTCTAAATTGTATTCACTCAACTCATAAGTTCATGACTCTTTCCCCTTCACTCTTAATCACTTTTCGACCCCAAAAAACCTTACATATTTATGCTTTTACAACAGGGTTTATCCCGTTACAAAGTGGATCAAAATTTCCAACTTCTTCTAACTAACTTCTTCTTCCCGCACACACTGACCCTTGAAAATGCACTAATTGTCTTCCTTTCTTCTATATGCACTACTCCTTAGTTGACTTGTCGAGTAGTTTTCTCCTGCACGATTCCCAAAATGGGTCCCAAAATGACCTTCTCCAACATGCCCCCAACACTCACATGTGTCTCATCCTGACCCACTTCATTCTTATTTCTACGTCATCATGAACGTCTGGAATGTTTCTCTTATAGTCACCACATTTTCCTTTACTTTTGTTTCCTGCTACAAAATTTCCTTTGTTGTAGTATATGCGGTGAATGCTAAATTAAGGTGTCCTTCCTTAATAATAATTGATTCAAATAAGTGTGGAACTCCTTTTTAACTTTCTTCTTTAATCTAGGTAGATGGTTTTATTTTTTCTCAAGTATCATAAATTATGCAACACCCAGGTTTTTACTGTGCATAAAGTTATATTCCCTTGTTCTTTCTGTTGTTGTTCTTCTTCTTGACCATTCTTCATTTCTTATGTCTCCTTATGCATCATTTAACATCTCACTGTAATCTTGGTTTGTTCAGTCATGTTCTAGGAAATTTTTTCAAACTTGGATCTATTGCCTCCACTCTTGGGACTTCTTCCTACACCGATGTTGCTACCTGCTTACTATGTTATTTATTTTGTTGTGATAAAAATTCTCCTATATTCAGTGGTTCCATTGTTCTTTTTAAATTGAATTTAACACACTCTTCTCTGTTTCTTGACATGCTTAGTTTTCTCTATGACACACTCGACCCCCTCTAGCTCTCTCTATCTCATTTATTTCTCGAACAACAATAACCTTTCCTTGTCAACCTTTCATCTACTTTTATTGTCTTTTTACAGCTACTTATATTCTTCTTCGTGCCCAAATTTGCAATCTAATCCACTTACATTCTCCTTCAGTTCTTTCCCTACCTCTTCATTAACTTTTTATCCTTCAATGGATAATACACTAGATTTTCCAGCCTGTCAAAATCCTCTTGTCTTTTTTCATTTATGATTACGTGAATACACTACCTCGCCGTCATGTTTACTCTTAAATTTTTTCCATGTCATGTATGTTATTTAATGATTTTCCCATCATGTGCACATATCTTTGTCACAATTCAGTCCTCCTTCCTTTACATAATTCCTTCCTCTTTCCTACATCAAAGCGACATTTTTTGGTTTCTCTCCTTGATTAGTTTGAGCAATACCTTATGCATAACTTCAACCTTTTGTATCTTGCCTCCAACTCCTTAATTTGTTTCTTCTTTTATTTTTCTTTCTATAATAAACTATAATACAAATCCTATGGCACACATACTATGCACTCCAGCTAGTGCGTGGAAGCCCGACTATCCCTATATAGTTTCAACCGACTATCATTAATCATTATTTCAACAACTTCCCCATTCAACTTCTCCAACTGAACAACACCTTCGTCTATCGCAAATATGATCACATATGGATCCAACCAATGCATTTGAAACTTTCCATGGTGATGCAAAAACTTATTGTCATACAACAGAATCAAGTCTCCCTTATGGAACTTCTTCTACTTGATATGTCTTTGATACTAAGACTTTTCACATGCTTTCTAAACTTGTTGATGGAAACCTATGACAAAATAGTCTTCCTCTACTTCCACTACCTCTGATAGTCTTCTTTCTAATGTGCATGATTATGTAAGTTCTATCAATGCTGCAATGTGTAGAATCAACACATTGAAATCCATAGACATGACTACTTATTTACCATATACTAATATGAATGGAGTCTATCCTATCAACTTCTTACTTGTTGTACTATATGCCCAAATAAGTGCATGAATATTCAAGGACCAATCATCTCATCTTACATTACAAACATTCGTCAATGCATGCTCTAGTATCTTATTGAATGCTTCTACTATTCCATTGGCCTAAGGATGATACAATGTACTCTTGTGATGATGAATATGGAACTCCTCTGTCAAATTTGTGATTGTCCTATTCAAAAAATGATTTCCCTGATCACTCATAAGTATTCTTGGGCATCAAAACCTTGTAACCACATTTTTAAACAAAAATCATGGGGTTTTCTCCACATTGCAATCTCTCAATGGTTCTACTTCAGCCCATTTGGTCAAGTAATCTGTTGTAGTAATTATGTATTTGGCTCCTAATTTATTTGTTGGTTGATTAATAGGTCCAACAAAAACAATGGCCCATTTATCAAAATCCTGTAATGTCACTTGTGGTACTAATGACATCTCATCCCTCCTAGAAGTCTTCACAAGTCTTTGACAAACATCACAAGTATGACAAAATTCCTTAGCATCTTTATGAAGGGTAGGCCACCATAATCATGTGAGTAAAATATTATGAATTTTTGCCTTCCTTGCATAATGACCTCCTGCAACTCCTTCATGTGCCTCTGATAATATCATATGTCTTTCATGTTCCAATACACAACGTCACATAATATCCATGCCTAACTTGTACAAATTGTTTGTTATGAGTTGATAGTTTGTTGTCTTCACTACTAACTACTTCTTATGTGTAACTCTAAAGTATGGTGGGGATACTCCTGTACTCAAGAAATGAACTATGTATGAAAAATAATCATCGACCATATGGATTGGAAAGAAGCACGTGTCTCGTAGTGTAACACCCTAGGTTTTGAGCCCCCATATTAAATAATGTATTGTTACACTGTTGAGAGGCCAGAGTGCCCAAACAATTATTAAAAGGCCAGTGTACCGAAGAAATGTAATGTTTTGATCATTATTAATAATAAATACCTCATTGGTTGCTAGATGGACAAGGACAAGAGTTATAGGGGGTTATAATTCCACAAGAGAGGGGGCTTGAGGGGATAAGTGTTTATTTTATATTTATTCTCCATTTTTATTAATGGAGAATAGAAGTTACATGAGATTCTTGGGGGAAGGCCAAGAGGTTATTGATCCCCATGAATTATAGAAACTTGTCCCTGGTCTATTGGGGGGGTTCTCCCATTCGTTGATTCTGTCATTCATTTTGGAATTTTCATTCGATCTCACTCCCATTCCCATCCTCATTCTTCCACTAGTCATTTCACTCTTCCCTCAGACATTCATTCACCCGATTGTTCATGTTTTCACACCTCTCATGGAGACTTCACTCCATTCATTTTTCACTGCACTTGTCTTCTTCATTTGTGTTTGGCTTGGGAAAGGAAATCAAACTATTTCAGAACAACCACAATTTTGTATTATATAGATATTGTTGGTGAAATACAACTATGAACGCGGCCTACATATCTGAGATGTTTTGGCATGTGCCCAAATTTTCTCACTTCTACAAGTCCTAAGAGTCCCAACATGGAGATTTTGGACCAGCTCCATAGGAGCCCTGGAAGGAGAAGGAATTACTGAGGGATTGTGTGGTAGAGAAGGGTGGGGGTCCATTCTCTTGGGTTGTGCAGGCTAGGTAGAAGAGAGATGGGTACTTGGATTGTTGTGGGTGTTGGGAAGCCTGTGAGAGATTTAGTGTTGACTAGTTTGGGAAGCCAAGTAACACTCTGGAACCATCCTTTTGGATTCATAGCCCTGGCTCAAGGGTGGAATTTATATTGAGACTTGGAACAATAGTATCTATGGTTAGGTGGAACGTCCTTGGTCTACAGCCAGTCAGTTGTTCTCTTATATAAAATATAAGTGCTCTTTGTTATGGTATTATATACATGTGTATGAATTATTTCCTCTCTGTATTTATTTATCATTGAATTTGATATGTTTAGAGTATGCATGCTTGTCGTGTATTGTTGTGCATGTCGTATGCTTCATAGCTTGTATGTTTAGGATGAATCTGGATCAATGCATGTGAATCTTTCATGCATTTCCCTATTAATGAAAGTTAGAGAAGGGGTCAAATTAGTCCAGGGGAGGGACTTGTGGTTAGAATGCATGGCCTGTGGGTGGTTGGGTATGTTACAGTTTGGTATCATATCTGAGTTATAATACCAAGCCTGGATGGGCCATGTAATCTGATATGGAATCAAAAATTTCATAGAGAAATTAAGTTGCAAAGTGCCAGAAGGCGCTGAGAGCGCACCTTAACTGTGCTTGAAAGCGCAGGAGGTGTAGTAGTTTGGGAAACCGCGATGGTCGTAGGATCTAAATTATTCACAATCATCAAATCTGGGAAAATATCACATAGGTTAAACCCTCAATTCCTTCAGATTTCACTTCTTCGGCAGTTTTAAGTTCCTTGTCATAAACGAATCCTAAATCCCCAAAGCTCTGAAGTCCTAGAGTGAATCTATGACATAGATCACTGAGAGGAGTAGTGGGACATTGGATTTGGCCAAGGATAGGTCTGGGCCGCTGGATCAATATTATATCAGGAGGTTAAGCAAAGTGGAGAAGATCAGACTCCAATCATATTATTTGTGTGCGAGCGAATGTGAGCCATATATCTCATGACAGTTCATAGGTTCAACACTCTGGGAGAAGTGAGTCCTCAATATGCTAGGAGGGAAATATCCTAAAGTCCAAAACTTTAGAGTTAATTTGGAATGTTCATGTTTGATAACGCGTGTCTTCATATCATCCTATTTGGGAATTCATGTTTCGGGGGATTTGTGGTGTGGTGTGGAGAAGTCTCCCAAAGTCCTAGAGTTTCGATGTTCTGAAGTCTCGAAGTCATGAATCACTAGAATGATGTGGCCTGCTAACCTCACCTAGGGTGATGTGGACACACTTGATGATTTCCACATGTCACCATGTTCCATGTTTTATCAATGACCATTCGTGCCTGTTAGTATATGACACGTTTCATCGTCAGATAAGGCCATGAGTCTGTTCCTTATTTTTTTTCACATAGAACCCCTTGGTGCTTAGTTACTGATGAAGAATCTAGGATTTCACCAATTCAACATTCGAAAGGAATGAAGTGTGATCAAGTTGAAACCCTTGAAACTTCGAAGAGTGGATTAAATCCTCACCCTTGATTGGGAGAGGAAACATGGAGGTAGATCCCATATTCGAAAGACTCAATGGAAATCTGGAGGATTCAAGGCATAAGAAGTTTGGGTAGAGGCCTCTCAAAGGCCTGAAGGCTGGAGTCCATCCTAGCCATTGATTACAAAGGATATGTGGCAGTAGATCCTGTAGTCTGAGGAATTAGCACTCTAGAGGGATTGAGAGTGTGGATAGTCTGAAACTCCCGAAGCTCAGAGTCTCAGAGCTCCTGTTGACCGTAGATATAAACAATGAATGATGAATGTCGATCAGTACATCCTCTGAGTATTTGGAAATTCAGATTTTTGGAGATTAGAGGTGTGCAGGTGCAAAGCTCGTCAAAGCCCAAAATTTCAAAGTCACATAATACAGAAGTGACATGGCATGATGATGTCACCTAGGGTGATGTGGACCATCGTACGCATGCCATGTGTCCATCTATTTCATGTGTTTGATAGGTCATTTGTGCCAATGGAAATCTGACATGCACCAATAGTTGATTGTGTTAAGTTTTAAGCTATTATTAGATTTCTTTGCATTTCACTAGATAACAATAACATAAGATGGGATCAATGAGAAATACACAATCACAAGAGACACATAATTTATCCTGGGAAACCATCATAGGGAAGAAAACCCAGCAAAACTTCCTTATTATAGATAGCCAATACATTGCCAAGAGATAACTCAAACAAATACAAAAAGTCCTCTCCCAATAATGTGTCTCTGTCTCTCTCTCTCTTCTCCAACCGTAGCTCCGAAACTTGCTTCTCAATGAACAAGTGAGTGTGTGTCTAAGTGAGGCGCTAGCCTCCTTATTTATACAACTCTGGCATGTGTGGATAGAAATGTCTCTTCACTTGCAGGGCCAACTTCTTCTTTTGGGTGGCTATAACCACCTTTAATATATTATGGGGCCTCTTTAATATATTCTAGGGCCAACTTCATATTATGCCTATTACAATTATGTTTTGACCAATCCGAAAAAGGGGATTTTTTCCTTTACAATAGCCAACATGATCAATCTGCAATAGGGGATTGATCTAATTAATAATACAACAATAATAATTTGAATACACTTTGCAGTTACATTATTTCAACACTCCCCCTTAACAATAAGGGTATTCTACAACAACATCAGGCAAGAAAGATGACATCATCATCAATAGAATCAGGTGGGTGAGATGACAGAATCACCAATATCATCTTGGAACACTAATTGGTGTATCTATAAATCATTGGAAGTTTTTCTCATCGACAACATCATCATTCTTAATGGAATGAAATCATCATCTACATCAATATGGATTATTATAAAACTAATACATCATCATCATAGCATGAGGTTGGTCACATCATCATAGCATGAGTTTGGCTTATCATCACAGCACGAGGCTGGCACAATACACAACAATTAAGCTTGAATAACAACACAACAATTAAGTTGGAAACACAATACTAGATAGGCGTTACGTCACAACAATTAATATGGAAGCACAGTACTAGGCTAGCATATCTCAACAGAACAATTAAGCTGGAAACAAAGTAATAAACTGGCTTTACATCACAACAATTAATATAGAAGAACAGTACTAGGCTGGCTTATCTCAACACAACAATTAAGCTAGAAACATAGTACTAGACTGGCTTTATGTCACAACAATTAAGCTGGAAGAACAGTACTAGGATGGAACATCTCAACACAACAATTAAGCTAGAAAAACAGTACTAGAATGGCTTTACATCACAAAAATTAAGCTGGAATCACAGTACTAGGCTGGCATATCTCAACACAACAATTAAGTTGGACGCACAGTACTAGGTTGGCATATCTCAACACAACAATTAAGCTGGAAACATGGTACTAGACTGGCTTTACATCACAACAATTAAGCTGGAAGCACAGTACTAGGTTGGTATATCTCAACACAACAATTAAGTTGGAAACACGGTACTAGACTAGCTTTACGTCACAACAATTAAGCTAGAAACATAGTACTAGACTGGCTTTACGTCACAACAATTAAGCTGGAAGAATAGTACTAGGCTGGCATATCTCAACACAACAATTAAGATGGAAGCACAGTACTAGACTGGCTTTATGTCACAACAATTAAGTTGGAAGCACAATACTAGGCTGGCATATCTCAACACAACACTACTCGCCCTTTCTAGGGAGGTCCTTTCAGACTATATCGATCTTATCTTGAAAGTGCTCTAACTTTACACGAGATAGAGGATTGGTCAACATGTCGACAACTTGTTCATTCATGCTAACATATTGGAGATTTAAGGATCCTCTCTGCACCATGTCATGGATGTAATGATATCAGATCTCTATGTGCTTAGACTTTTCATGAAATACAGGATTCTTTGTCATCTTTATGCAGCTCTGGTTGTCACATAGGATCATGGTTCTTCTATCTCTAAGTTGAATAGACTAGTCAATAACTTACGAAGCCATATAGCTTCGCAGATGGAAGAACATGCAATAATGTATTTTTCCTCCGCTGTACTGAGAGAAATATTGGATTTCTTCCTACTCTTCCATGAGATCATGGCTGATCCCAAAATGAAACAACATCCTAAAGTTCTCTTCCTTTCAGATAAACTTTCATCCCAATTTGAATCAGTGTACCCACTCAGTGTGAAATCATGATCTCCATCATAGCTGAGACCACAATCTAATGTACCCTTAAGGTACCTCATCACACATTTTGCAGCAACTAGGTGAACATGTCTAGGTTCTACCAGAAACCGACTCAAGGTGTTCACAAAAAAATAAATATCTAGTATGGTGTTCGTCAGGTACATCATTGATCCAATGATCTATCTATACAGTGTGGCATCAATTAATTCTGACAAAGTGTCGACCAATAGCTTCAGCTTCATTTCCATGGGTGTATTCATGGAATTTCACTCCAACATGTTGAATCTCTTCAGGATTTATACTGCATACTTCCCTTGGTTAAGGAATATTCTCTTTGGGCTCTTCCATACCTCAATACCTAAGAAATAATACATTAGTCCAAGGTCTTTCATCTTAAATTATGAAGTGAGATTCTTCTTACATTCGGTGATGACGTTTTCTTCTCCAGTTAAGAATAAGTCATCCACATATAGAAACAATATCACCAGATCATCGTTCATAACCTTGAAGTAGAGGTTAGAATCATCTTTACTCTTGGTAAATCCCAAGCTCATCAGAAAACTATCTATCTTGCCATACCAAGCTCTAGGAGCTTGATTCAACCCATATAGAGCCTTCTTCAACTTGCAGACATGAGTCTTCCTGTCGTCAACTTCAAATCCTTTAGGTTGTTATATATACACTTCTTCTTCAATGACATAGTTTAAGAAAGTTGTGTTTATGTCCATCTTGTGCAACTTCCACTTCATCTTAGCTGCAAGGACTATTATGGTTATGATCAAAGTGTATCTGGCTATGGAGGGAATGTCTCTTCATAGTCAATGCCTTCCTTTTGAGAAAAGCCACAAGCAACAAATCTTGCTTTATACTTCTCAATACTTCCAATAGAAACATGTTTTATTTTGAAGAGCCATTTGGAAGATACCACATCCTTTATATTTAGTCTGGGAACTATTTCCCATACATCAATCTTTATTATGGATTGGTATTCTTCTGTCATGGCATCTACCCATTCTTTCTTCTGAATGGATTCTTCAAAGCATGTAGGATCCTTCTCTAGGAGATCACACATCAAATCCATATAAATGGAGAATGGCTCGTAAATGTGTTGACCTGCACAAAACAGATCTAGCTAAACAATGATACACACATTTGCAGAGAGAATTGGAAAAAGAAGAAGAAGGAGAGAAAGAATGGAAAGAATTCTCATTAACCG
>SNQJ01S0072823.1:19744-30708 GCA_010110895.2 Picea sitchensis | reverse complement strand
ATGACTAATTATGACTAATAAACAAATAAAAACCTTAGGAAAAAGAAATCCTAGGTGTGTGTGAAGTAACTCCAACATGGCTTAGGTCTCTTCACCTGTCTTGTGGTTTCCTCGGGAACACCATACTTCTCTCCATCTTGAATAATATCCCTAGCCCAAGTAGGCTTTCTCTTATGGGATATCATCATCTGAGGAGGTTCTTGAAATTATACTATATCATGATCTTCTAGAATTTCCTCATCATGAGAAGTTACGACTTCCGTCACTGGTTTTGCAGCTCTGGGAGCTACAAGTTCCTCTTCATATACTTCTACAAGATGGCATCTTCTTGATTTCTTGAGCGCTGCATATTCATCAAAGGTCACATCCCTACTGATCTCAATGTGATGGTGACCTAGTATATAAATTTTGAAGGCCTAGGAGACCTCACAGTATCCCATAAATATTCCCTTCTTTCCTGAGGGTTCTAGCTTGTTTCTCTTGTCTTTCCGAATGTGTATAAATACCGGGCAACCAAATATTTTGAGATGGCTTATGTATGGCTTCTTTCCGGTGAGCATCTCTTCCAGGGTCTTGAACCCAACTGCACTATGGGACAATTGGTTTTGTACATATACTATTGTCATCGCTACTTCTTCCTATAAGCACATTGGAAGATCTTGATCATGGATCATGGTCTTCACTGCTTCCATTATCGTTCTGTTCTTTCTTTCTGCTACACTCTTTTGTTGAGGATTATAGGGAGTGGTGAGATCCCTCTTGATCCTGACATATTTCCAGAAGTTCACAAACTCTTTTGAGGTGTATTCTCCTCCATTATTTGACGTGAGTATCTTGATCTTTCTTTTGGAAATATTCTCTATCAAGGCTTTGAATTCCTTGAATTTACTGAACACTTCATCTTTTGATTTCAAAAATTACACCCAGGTCTTACGAGAATAATCATCAATAAAAGATACATAGTATACATACCCACTAATGGAGGATGATGGTATTGGGCCAAATACATCTGAATGAATGATTTCTAGGACTCCTTTTGCTTTGTTGTCTCTCTTAGAAAAAGGGTTCTTGATGTTCTTCCCATGTGCACATCCATTGCACAAGCCTTCATGGTCAACCTTGAATTCTGGTAGACCCGTGACTGCTTTGCATATGCATGGTAGCACTTGGTAGACCCGTGATAATATTATATGCCAAAGTTCACATGGATTCTCAATGGTGTGGGTCATGGCAGCTTTTGAGTGACCCTTTAGCTTATACAGGGCACCTTCTTCTTTTCCAATGATGATTGATTCTTTCAAGGTTTCTCCTTTAGCCCACATAATAACTTCTTCATATATAAATGAAACTCTGAAGCCTTTCTTTTCTAAAGATGATATGGAGAGTAGGTTCTTTGTCAAACCTGGTACATAGAGTACATCCTTCATCTTCATTGAATTTCCTTAATTAAGCTTGTAGTTTGATTCTCCCACTGCCTTGATAGGGTATTGATAATCATCTCCAAGTGTCACTTTTTGAGAAAAATTATTTTCTGAAATGCAAGAGAGAATATCTCTTTGACCTGTCATGTGCTTGGAGGCACCATTATCAATGAGCCAAGTGTCCTCTTCAGGTGTTATGGATCCCGAGAGGGAAGAGATTAAGACATAGTCTTTAATTTGTTCTCTTAACATCTTTGCACGTGGCTCTTCATCTTCAACTTCATGGTCATTATGTCTCTTATTTTTCCTCTTGTATTCTTCTCATCTGGTTAGACAATATCTCACAACATGTCCCATCTTTTCACAATGGTAGCATTGGACAGATGAGTAATCTCTTTCCTTTCATTGTCCTTTCTTCTGGAATCTCTTTGGTTGAGATTTTTTAGGGGGTGAGACTCTTTATGAGTTTCTTTCTGGAGGTAAGACTTCTTCCTTCCTCCTTTAGTGTGAGTAGTTAGGGCTTGATCTTCATCTCTTGCTAGTAAATCCTCTCGGTTAGATACTCTTGTTTCTTCTTGAATGCATTCTTCCCATAGACCATCAAAATTTAGTTTCTCTGTTCTAGCACAAATTGTTTGGATGAATGCATCCCAAGGTATTTTGAGACCATTAAGGGTCATCATTATAAGTTCATATTAATATATAGCATCTCTGATCGCTTCTAGTTGTTCTTTGTATTGGGATATTCTGGAGAAATATTCTTGTATTGATTCTCCTTTCTGCATCCTTGTATTGTTGAGATGAGTTCTTAGATTCATCTTTCATCTTATGTTATTTCCTTCATATATTCTATTTAGGGAATCAAACATTTCTTTCAGAGTCTTCTTTGATGACACATAAGAGATCAAGTGATATTTTATTGAATCTACAATGATTCTTTTGGCCCTTATCAAGTCCTTTTGATGATTTTCTTTGTCTGCAGCATCATCGAGTTCTGACACTTATTCTTTGAAGAATATTTCCAAGTCATTCTCTTCAAGAATCACTCCAATCCTATACTTCCAGGCATGAAATTTTTCCACACCTTCCAGCTTGTCAACAAGCTTAGTGCTTCCAGACATCTTTTACATGGAGCTAGGAAAATGACCAAAAATTAAAATGCTCAAAATCAAATTCTGAACTTACCAAGAGGTGTGATTGGATGAGGTGAGTATCCTTGTGTGTTTGGATCTGAAAAAATCCAACTTTTACCCCTCCAAACTTGATCTATGGATTTCTGGACTAATGCTTCTAGTTTTCTGGTACTTCTAGTACTCTGGCACTCTAGTTTTCTGGTACTTCTGGTACTCTGGCACTCTAGTTTTCTGGTACTTCTGTTACTTTGTGAAAACTAGGGTTTCACTTTTTGGGAGATCTAGCCACTGAAAAGTTGTGTTGTGGATGCCAAAGTGATCCTTGAGGAAGGGTGCACTTTTATATAAGGTTTTAGGGCTGAAATACTTCATCAACAAAAATCCCTAATTTGCATGTACAACAACAGTGATGTTTTTCACTTTCTCTTGTGAAAGATGCTCTCTTCATCTTAGCTCTGATACCATGTTAAGTTTTAAGCTATTATTAGAGTTCTTTTCATTTCACTAGATAACAATAACATAAGATAGGATCACTGAGAAATACACAATCACAAGAGACACATCATTTATCCTGGGAAACCCTCATGGGGAAGAAAAACTAGCAAAACTTCCTTATTATAGATAGCCAATACAATGCCAATAGATAACTAAAGAAAATACAGAAATTCCTCTCCCAAGAATGCGCCTCTCTCTCTTTCTATCTCTATGTGTTCTCCAACTGCAACTCTAAAACTTTCTTCTCAATGAACAAGTGAGTATGTGTCTAAGTGAGGCACTAGCCTCCTTATTTATACAACTTTGGCATGTGTGGATGGAGGTGTCTCTTCACTAGTAGGGCCAACTTCTTCTTTTGGGTGGTTATAAACACCTTTAATATATTTTGGGGCCTCTTTAATATATTTTTGGGCCAACTTCTTATTCTTCCTATTAAAATTATGTTTTGACCAATCCGCAAATGGGGATTTGATATTTTACAATAGTCGACATGATCAATTCATAATAGGGAATTGATCTAATGAATGATACAACAATAATAATTAGAACACACTTTGCAGTTACATTATTTCAACAGATTGGGCCACATGTCACCTCTGTATTGCTGACACATATCACCCCGGGTGCACCATACTAAGTGAGTAATGAAATAGATGTCAACAAAACTATTTAAATCAACCCACAAACCTACAACAATCCTTAGATCTACATATCTATGGTGGATATTTGGTTTAATATTCCAACGTAATATTAAAGTTCCAAACTATAATCAAATTCAAAATGTATAACAATGTATTTCATAAAAATTATGGGTCTTCCAAAGGTAGAGTCCACCATTGTGCTTTATAATCTCTGCAATGATTACGAATTGTATGATCTACGATAATATTTCAAAATCAAAACAAAATTGTATTGAATTTAAATTACAGGTACAAGTCCCGACGTTAACCTGTGTGCATATACAATCTCTAAAATGGATTATGACCGTCGATCTCATCACGGACAAGCGCCCCTCACTAAGCACTTGGTCATGGACCTTGGTCCTATGAGACTTTGGTCAGAGTAAAAAGGGGGATAGTGGCCGAATTTTTGTTTTGAAAGGAAGAAAGGCACTAAGAAGGGATCCTGTGGTTTTGAGTTGTGGTCACCTGGGGAAGGGGTTCGAAGGAAGTTCATGTGCGAGATTGAATCATGTATCAGCCTAAGCATAACATGGAAGTACTATATGGTGTAGAATGATATATATATATATATATATATATATTCTTCATGAATTGAAAGTACCTATAACATTGTTTTGAAAAAATTTGTTCATCATATGCTTAACTCTGACAAAATGGTCACTTACACATTTTCTAGAACTAAGGGGTTTAAAAATACCAGCTGAAAATGAATATTAGATAAATGGAAGAAGGTGAGGGAGCCTCTAGCCATGATAAAGAGGTCAAAAGCCAAAATACCAGATTTGGTAATGCAGAGACGAAATCCAACGGACACAAGGGTCGAGGGGAGCATGAAACATTGATAGAAACAGTGAGAAGCCTAAAGATAGAAGTGCCTAGCTACAAGGCAGAAAATGAGAGGTTGATGAGATATAAAAGTCAAATAAATTTTTGAGTGTTGCAGAGATTAAATCAGTTGTAGAGAAAAACAAAGAATGGCTCAAATCAAGAGGAAGAAGGCGGGCATCATGAAAGGAGAGATGATTGTGGAAGAGTTGGTTATTCCGGGATTGCTAGAATATATCATAGACATCACTCACCTCCTTACTAAACAAGAAGGTATTATGCATCTGAAGACTCCATGAGTATCCCAGAGGTGTCTCCTGTTAGGCACCAAAGAAGAAGGCATGAAGTGGATAGTTTGCAAGGAGAGTTGAGGAAGCTTAAGCCACCATCCTTTGGTGGTGAAAGGGAAAGGGAAGATGATGTTGAAGCTTGGTTTCTTTGACTTAGGAGATATTTCCAATTGTATAACTATTCATCAAACCTAGAAGACAAAATTTCCACCTACTATTTGCAAGGGAAGGAGGCCATGTGGTGGGACCAACTGAAGAAGGTTGAGCATATTAATGAGAATATGATCACTTGGAAGCGGTTCAAAAATTATTTCTAGGAGTACCTCTCAGGTCATTTATATGACAATAAAATGTAGGAGTTCTTTGAAATTGGGCTAGGAAGCCTCACTATGGAAGAATATGAGAAGAATTTATTAGGTTTGTTAAAGCATGTAGGGTTCATAGAATATGAGAAGATGAAAACACAAAGGTTTTTAGGTGGTTTTCCTTTCCTTTATAAAGAAAATAATTAGTATGATGAACCCAAGACCTTGAGTGAGGAAATCATGAAAGCTAAGTACCTGTATGAGCAAGGCCAGAGAAGAGGATCCATGCAGAAGTCTTGGAAGAATAAGAAGAAGGAAAATTTTGATCAGAGGAAGAAGAGATTCAAACCTCCTTTCAATAAAAATGAGCCAAATAAACATCATCAAGATAAGTATGCAAAGTATGAATCCAAGAAATAAGACTCCTTGGGAAAAAGGGGAAGACCACCGATACAATGTTGGGGATGCAAAGAAGATCACTTGTAAAAGGATTTCCCTCACATAAAGGACAGAGTGAACACCATGGACAACATACAAGAGGATACAACAATCAAATACATGGGAATAATTTATGTAGACTTACATAATCGACAAGAAGAACACCAATCCAACATGATCGAGGTGGAAAGCAACATCATAAATTAGTTTGTTGTTATTTTAATTGATTCAGGAGAAATCCATTGTTACGTTGATCCTAAAATAGTGGATAGATTACATTTGGAGTAAAGTAAGCTTGGGAAATCAATTTTGGTTCAACTATCCACTGGAACCAAAAGGAGAATCCATGATATGGTCATAGGTTTTTCCATAAGTCTTAATGGTGTGGATACTAGTGTTGATCTAAATATCATACCATTGGGGTCTTATGATATTTTAATTGGAATGGACTAGTTGGACATGCACCATGTTGTCCTAGAATGTCATATAAAGACATTTACATGTCTTGATGGAGATGGAAAATAGAGCATTGTGAAAGGTGTACCAAAACCCATCTCTATAAGAAATATTTCAGCCTTACAAATGAAGAGATGTTTCAGAAAAGGGTGTTAGTTGTATGAAACCCATGTGGAGGAGCCAGAAAATACAAATGGGCTAGGCCTTGAAGATTTTATTTTACTACAATAATTTGAAGATGTATTCCAGGAAATACCAGGGTTTCCACCAAAAAGGGAAATAGATTTCTCGACTATTGATTTAGTACCAAGCGTTGCCCCGGTGTCAAAAAAAACTTACAGAAAGAGAACACTAGAGTTAAAAGAATTACAAATGTAGTTGGAGGAATTGTTGAATAAAGAGTACATATGCCCATGTGTTTCACCTTGTGGAGTGCTAGTTTTCTTTTTCAAAAAGAAGGATGGGACCTTGAGGCTATGTATTGACTTTCGATAGCTGAATAAGTCTACTATAAAGAAGAAGTATCATTTACCCATAATTGAGGACCTCTTTGATCATCTAAGAGGAGCAAAGACATTTTCAAAGATAGACTTGAGATCATGATACCATCAGGTAAGAATCAATGAAGAAGATATCCATAAGACATATTTTAAAACCAGGTATGGGAATTATGATTTGTAGTGGTGCCTTTTGGATTGTCCAATGCACCTGTTGTCTTTATGTGCTTAATGAATGGCATATTTAGATATTAATTGGATAAGTTTGTCATGGTATTCTTGGATAACATATTTGTATATTCTAAGTCAGAGGAAGAGCATTAACATCACCTAAGATTGGTATTCCAAGTGTTGAGGGAACATCAATTGTATGCCAAGATGATTGAGTGTTCTTTTTATCAAGAGAAGATCCATTACTTAGGGAAAATTATTTCAAAACAAGGTATAGCAGTGGATTCGTAAAAGATTGAATCCATTAGAGGATGGCCAATGCCCAAGAATTTTTCAGAAGTCATATCTTTTATGGGGTTAGCTAGTTACTACAAAAGGTTTATAACACAGTTACCTAAGATTTCTTATCCCATCACTTATTTGCAAAAGAAGGGAATTAAATTTGATTGGACATCTGAATGTGAAGAGAACTTTAATTTGTTGAAGGAGTTACTCACTAGTGCACCTGTGTTAAAGATTGTTGACCCAAATGACAGTTTTGTGGTATGTACAGATGCATGTAAGGAAGGACTTGGTGGAGTCCTCACTCAAAATGGACATGTCATTCATTATGAGTGTAGACAGCTTAAGGAACATGAGAAGAACTACACCACACATGACTTGGAGCTTGCTGCAATTGTTCACACATTGAAGATGTGGAGGCATTACCTCATGGGAAAGAGATTTTAATTGAGAACAAATCACATTGGTTTGAAGTATCTTTTTGAACAACCAAATTAGAATGCCAATAAAACAAGATGGCTGGAATTTTTAAGTGAATATGAATTTGATATCAAGCATAGAAAAGGAAAAGAAAATAACGTTTATGATGCACTTAGTAGAAGAGGACATGCCTGTGCATGCTACAGCTGTTAGTATGCATTAGTCAGACTTGAAGAGAATTTTTTTAGATGTTGTTGTTATAGATCAACATTACCTATAGGGAAGGGAAATATTAGAACAAGGTGATGTACAACATAAAATGAAAGAGTATGAGATGAAGGAAGATGGATTACTTATGCATAAAAATAGAATTTATGTTCCTAGTTCCAGAGAAATTAGGAATATGGTACTAAAATAAATGTAGAATGTTCCATACATTGGACATCTCGGTTACCAGAAAATTATTACAGTAGTAAGAAGCCAATTATTTTGCCCAGGAATGAAAAAAGATGTGGTTGATTACATATCCATATGTATGGAATGTCATAGAGTGAAGGATGAGCATCGAAAACCGGTGGGTTTTCTACAACCATTACCAATTCCAAAAAAGAAATTTGAAGTGATAACCATTGAATTTATAACTAAATTGCCAAGGACAACAAGACAACATGATTCAACAAGAGAATCATGATTCAATATAAGAAATTCCAAATGTTGGACATCTCGGTTACCAGAAAACAATTGTAGCACTAAGATGCCAATTATTTTGGCCAGGAATGAAAAAGGATGTTGCTTATTACATCATGAGATGTATGGAATGTCAGAGAGTGAAGGTTGAGCATAGGAACATATCAGGTTTTCTACGACCATAACCATATTCTAGAGAAGAAATGGGAAGTGGTAACCATTAACTTTATAACAAAATTTCCTAGGACAACAAGACAACATGATTCGATCATGGTAGTGGTTGATAAATTAACAAATGGTTTTCATTTTGTTCCTATGAAAACAACTCATACAACAACTAATATTGCAGAAATTTACATGAAGGAGATTGCTATGTTGCATGGGATACCTAGGACAATTGTCTCAGACAGAGACATGAAGTTTAATTCTTATTTTTGGAAGGTATTATTTAACATATTTGGTACAAATATGAACTTCAGCACAACATACCATCCATAGTCAGATGGGCAGACAGAGAGAGTCAATCGAGTAATCAAAGACATGTTGAGAATGTTTGTGATGGATAATCCATCTAAGTTGGAAGATTACTTGCACTTGGTTGAGTTTGCCTATAATAATGGGTATAAAGATTCATTGAGGATGAGCCCATTTGAAGCTTTGTATCATAGAAAATGTAGTACTCCATTAAGTTGGGACAACCCAAAAAATAGAGTGGTACTTGGGATAGAGTTGCTCAAGTATATGGAAGACCAGATGGTTAAGATTAAGAAGAATTTAAAGGTGGCTTAGGATAGACAAAATGTTTATTCAGATAAGAATAGGACAACAAGAGAATTTAAAGTGTGGGAGAATGTTCTTTGGAAAGTAAATCCAAAGAAGATCTCCTTGAAGTTGGGTAGCTATACAAAGTTGGCAGCCAGATTCTATGGTCCATTAGAGATATTGGAAAGAATAGTACCAGCTGCATACATGCTTGCATTGCCTGCTTACATGAATGTGCATAATGTATTTCATGTCTCTTTGCTAAAAAAATATATACATGATCCTAACCATGTGATTGATTGGCATATGATTCAGGTAGAGACAGAGGGAGACTTTCAGGTCCAGCCAGTGCAAGTATTGAACAAAAAATTCAAAATTCTACAGAATCGATTTATATAGATGGTAAAGTCCAGAAGACCATTTACGGTCCTCAAGAAGCTAATTGGTAGCATGAGGATTCCATGCAGGTAGAGTACCCACAAATTTTTGAATAAATTTTGGAATTTTGATTCTTGTTTGTATATGCACTGAGAACAATGCCAAATTAAGGGGGAGGGGATGTAACACCTCAGGTTTTGAGCCCCCATATTAAATAATGTATTTTTACACTGCTGAGAGGCTAGAGTGACCAAAGAATTATTAAAAGGCTAGTGTTCCTAAGAAATGTAATGTTTTGATCATTATTAATAATAAATACCTTGTTGGTTGCTAGACGGACAAGGAAAACAATTATAAGGGGCTATGATTCCATAAGAGAGGGGGCTTGAGGGGATAAGTGTTTATTTTATATTTATTCTCCATTTTGCATAATGGAGAATAGCATATACGTGAGCTTCTTAGGGGAAGGCCAAGAGGTTCTTGATCCCCAGTTATTACATAAACACATCACTGGTTTGTTGGGGGTGGTTCTCCCATTCATTGATTATCTCATTCGTTTGGTCATTTTCATTCTCTCTTAATCCCATTCCCATCCTCATTCTTCCACTAATCATTTAACTCTTCCCTCACACATTCATTCACTCGAGTGTTCATTCTTTCACACCTCTCCTGGAGACTTCACTCAATTCACTTTACACCACACTCATCTTCCTCATTCTTGTTTTTCTTGGGAAAGGAAATCAGACTATTGAAGAACAACCACGGTTTTGTTGGTTGTAGAGAATTTTGGTGAAATCCAGTTGTGAACGAGGCTTGCATATCTGAGATGTTTTGTCTTGTTCCCAACTTTTCTCACATTTGTGATTCCTAAGAGTCCCAACATGGAGATTTTGGACTAGTTGCACTGGAGCCATGGAAGGAGAAAGACTTCTTGAGGGACTGTATGGAAGAGAAGGGTGGGGGTCCATTCTCTTGGGTTGTGCAGGATGGGTAGAATAGAGATGGGTACTTATATTGTTTTGGGTGCTGGGAAGCCTATGAGATATTGAGTGTTGACTGGTTTGGGAATCCGAGTAACACTTTGGAACCGTCCTTGTCGAGTCATAGCATTGGTTCGGGGGTGACATTGTTGTTGAGACTTGGAACAATAATGTCTATGGTTGGGTGGAACATCCTTGGTCTACATTAAGTTAGTCGTTCTCTTCTATAAACAATATATTCTCTATGTTATGGTATTATTTACCTATGTATGAATTATTTCTGTTGTGTATTTATTTATCGTTGAATTCAATATGTTTAGAGTATGCATGCTTGTTGTGTATTGTTGTGCATGCCATCTGCTTCATATATTTTATGTTTATCATGAATATAGATCAATTCATGTGAATATTTCATGCATTTCCCTATTAATTAAAGTTAGAGTAGGCGTTGAATTAGTCCATGGGAGGGACTTGTGGTTAGCATGTCCGGCATGTCAGTGGATGGGTATGTTACAGGTATGTTTTCATCCAAATTAATACATCTTCCATTGATAGTATGTCTGATAAGTGATTAGGTCCTGAAGTACATTTCCCTATGTAATGTCCCCCACCTCTTAGAGAGATGATGAGGAGACTCAGTGGCCTGGGCACCCCCACTAGGTCATAGTCTCACACTGAAGGGGGGAAAGTCAAGAAGTTAAAAGTTATATTTTTAAGTTGACTTAAGAAACGAAAAGGATA
>SNQJ01S0072822.1:25863-48473 GCA_010110895.2 Picea sitchensis | reverse complement strand
TGGGGAAGATTTGGTCTCTCCATATGTTAGTCTCTAATTTTTCTTTTGATTTAGTGAGAAAACCTAATCCTAAACCCTTCCTACCTGCACTTCATTATCTTCTTTCATTGGATTTTAATCATTGTTTTCATCTTGTTATGGTTCGCATTTTAGTTCTTTGGATAATTTCTTTAAGTTCGGAGTTTTAAGGCATGGTTTGGAATGATGTGTCACTTCATATGCCTATTTGAACTTTACAAATTCAAATTATGCTAAGTCATTAATAGTGCAACTGGAATAACATTATTCCCGTAGAGCAAATATATTCATGCCTTAATATGCACCCGCCACCCAAATTTCGTTATGATTACACAGATCATGGACTAAGAGTTTTCATGTGTCCCACGATGGCTCTTGAATCATTTTATGATTCAAACCGTTACATGATCAAATTGATCTGTACCTACAAAGGAATCATTTCAAATCGTTCAATTCCCAAATATCATTATCTAAACCCACCACATGTCATTCTGATTGTGTTGAATTATAAGCACATGTATTTTTCTCAGAAGAACTGTTATATGTTAACAATTGAATTTTGTAAATTCAGAATCCAATCAGTGCTTGTTGTAGCATAATTTTTCATGGTACCTAAGAGAAGTGAGCGAGTGGTCAGATTGGAACCTAAGGGCCCCGAGCTTCTTGAGGCATATCCGCAGATCGCATAGAGATTTAGAGATGCTGGTTGGTTTGAATTCCTCACTACCTTCCAAGGTCACGATGAACATGTCTATTTGTCATTTGCATAAAAAATCGATGGTTATGAAGTGGAGATTGGGAAATTTCTAATGTTGGTGACAAAACAAACAATTGCCAAGGCTTGTAGGCTGGTGGTCAGAGGAGAACGATGGTGGAAGAAAGAGCATGTAGTTACATAATTTTCCAATCAGTTTTTGTTGCCAGACAAACAAAATCAAGATTGGAGAAAAGGACTCCCTTGCAGTTGGATCAGACAGAAATGGCACACTGCTCTGATCGTTATCCACAGGTATATCACCTACGAAGGTAGATTCTCATTGATTTATATCTATCACATTAGGTTATTAATGCATCTAAATGGTGATTATCCTTTAAATTTGCCTTATTTTCTCCTCAAAAGCCTGGAAAAAATGTCAAAAAAGAGTGCAGTCACACTCCTCCAATGCAAAGAGTAGCATGTTTCATCAGGTTTTAACTAAGACTCTAGTCGTTTCTTCCCTAAGAGAAATACAATAAACTTGGAGTTGGCTCATGCAATCCCTAAATCCTGACCCTCAGTCCAGCAAATAGAAGAAAGGCAAAAGGAAAAGGGATATTACACAGGAGCCAAGAATTCCAGTTGATGAAACCCCTGTTAAAGAAGAATTACCTGCCATCAGGGTAACGAGGAACAACAAAGGTAAGAGACCCAAATGGGAAACAGACAACGAAATTCTTCCTGAGGCAGATTTAAAAATAGAAGAAGACTCTGATGAAGATTATAATGTTACACTCTCAACCAGGCATAAAGCATCAACAACCAGTAAGAAGAATGTTACAGTTAAAAGGAAAAAGAAGAAATGTGTGCCTATGCCTCAAGACCCTAGGAGAAACTCTACAAGAGTCACCAACAAGTACAACCTAAGGCCCAAAGCCATGTTCGATTTCTCAATCAAAAGACAAGATGTCATAGTGATAGCAGACCATTTTGAAGATGCTAAAGTAGATATCAAACAAAAGACAGGAAATTCCCCAGTACATAAGGAACTAGTAAAAGAAGGTAAGAAAATTGTTTTATTCTCTATAGGACCTGTAACAAGAGCTGCTACCAAATTGTCAAGAGCTAAAGCATCTGCCAAAGGTATAAGTAGGGTTCCTGAAACTAAAGAAAGTAATCTTGTAGATTCAGACCATATATCAGACATTCCTGAAGCCATGGACTCAGCCAGTTCATATGAAGAGCACGGCTCAATATTGGTTTCTAAGTACCAAATTATGATGAAAGAACCTCAGGTTGCCATAGATTTGAATTAGCCTGCACTTGCTGAAGAGTTCCCTGAGTTCAGGTTAAAGTCAGAACTGATAAAGAAAAGATCAAAGAGCTCAAGAAGATAGTGGAAAATATTTAGAAAGAGAAGGCTCATGTAGAGAAATGGAGAGATAAGCAGCAAGAAAAGATGAACACAACAGAAAAAAGAAAAAACAGAAATCAAATACAGGAAATACTCTGTTTTTCCTGTTTTAGTCCTTATATTCAAAAGACGTTTTTGAAACTATGGAGATGAATTTGTTAAAACCAAAAGAGGGTTTTGTTGGAAACATGCCCCTTCACAAACACCTCTCTTGTTTTTTACACAGCTATCACATTTTAAGATATTCAGATATATCTTTGAGGCCTAATTTTTTGATAAAGCTACAAGAAATACTCTGGTTTTTTTTACCTGTTTTAGTCTTTTTATTCAATAAAGTTTGCAGAATAGATGGAGAGGTATTTGTTGAAACCAAAAGAGGTTTTTGTTGAAAAAATTCCCCTTCAAAAAAACCTCTCTGGGTTTTTACACAGACATCACATTTTAAGAGTTTCGAATTGATCTTTGAGGCCTATTTTTCTGTGATTTCATAATAAATAATTCCCTGTTTTAGTCAGTTATTTTGGGAGAGGTTACAGAACAGATAGTGATGAATTTTTGGAAACCAAAAGATTTTTTTGTTGGTAACGAGTCCCTTACCAAAAATATCTCTCAGTTTTTACACAGCTATGACCATTTGAGATATACAAAGAGATGGTTGGACCCTATTTTTCAGGAATTTGCCAGATTTATTTTCCTGAAAAATCTCATGGACAACAGTTGACAAACCACCTCATCAATTCGAATTGGAGATCAGATTGGATATTCTCCTTGATTATTTGAAACATGAAACTAAATATATATGAGGAGGTTTTAAGATCCATTTCTTTTGGATCTTGATAATTATGTATTGTTTCTATATAAACTCTGTAGAAGGAGAAGTTACTGGTGGAAAAATTGGAGATCTAGAGGACTCATTTTGAAATTCTTTGTAAGGCATTATTGTTCTCTTTGAAACTTAATAGAAAAGGCATATGGATGGTTAGAAACTCTTTTCTACTCTGTTTTTCTTTCTTCATGCTTGAGTTCATTATTCAAACTACAATGCATTTGTTTCTTGATTGTTAATTAATACAATAAAGAATTTGTTGTAGAAATTATTTTCAAGTTTTGATTTCAAGTTGATGGTCTTGTTTCTTTATGATATTCTGAGACAAGAATTTATGTGAAGTTGAAAAATTGAAGGCTTCACTCTCCCTTTTATTTATTGTCCTAATCTTTCTGTGTGACTACCTTTTATTCAGTCAATGGGATATACTATGTTCTGATTTTGATTTTCATGTTATGTTATAACCCTGAACCTGTTTTTCAACCATCTTATTCAAAAAACCAAATTATAAAAACCTTCAAAACACTTTGCAATAAATTGATGATTCCCTAGTTTTCCCTCTCACAGTCAAGTGCAACTTTAGGGACTAAAACCATGCAGATATGGTTTCCTGAATTCAACCCGTTGACTATGACTACCATACCTACACTGGTCTGGGTAAGACTCCCCAATATACCTCTGCATTTTTATACTCCATCGTTTTTACTTACCATGGGAAATGTGTTGGGTAAGTTCGTCAATATTGACACAAACCGGATAATGAAATTCTTCGTTACTTCCGCCTGCATATGCGTTGAAATCGACCTTAGTCAAGGGCTTCTAGATAGGATACTTATAGACTAGGGTGAGAATGATCCCTAAACGCAGATGGTCAATTATGAGAATATCGCGTTCAGGTGTCTCTCTTTTCAACAAACAAGGAACCTCCAGGAAACTTGTCCTTTATCCCCAACCCCAACCTCATCCCATGGAGCATGAAAAAGGGCTAATGTCTGGAAAGACCCTAAAAATCGTAAAACTTTCTCGAAATCTTCATCTGACAACACCCAACATAAAAAATTCACCGCAAATTCTCTGCCTTCTACAACACCACCGTAGTCACAAAAAAATGTGCAGTAGCCAATTGCAGATCCAAAACATCAACCTTCATCTTCAACACAAAATCCTGAAGCTCCATAAATCTTGATTCATATTCCTGCAGTTCAGCCTTTGCACCCCCCGCGCCCTAAAAATGGATGAATCGAATGACATAATCATGGCGACAACCCCACTCTCTGGGACTCATAAACGTCCTCATGAATCAGATAATTCAAACAGTGAAATAGAAGCACCCTTAGCTTCAATAGCTCAAGATTCTATCATTTCCTCAAACCACCTAGGTTTCGTGAAGAAGGTTGGTGAGCCTATTAGTTCCTCTGGTTGGATTGATGTGCATAAGAAAAAAGGCAGAAATGATCCTCTTTGGCCAACTTAATGATATGTACCTTCCTCCTTATCTAGTATGTTTCATCTTGTTATGCCCATGCATTCCCTATGGCTTTGTTTTAGCATAGGCTAGTCTGTAGTTCTCCCATTTTCTCTTTCTGGGGGTCTTTTGCAATCAACAAGTCGATATATCACTTTGTACTTTTCCTGGATTGAATAGAAGGATTCTCATCTTTTTTATTTAAAAAAAAAAAACAATCATACGTGGATAGCCCTATATGCATGAGTAATTGGGTTGACGTGACATCACTCGTACCATGGTGGTCAACATGATAGGTCAACTTGCGAAAGGCATATCTTTTTCATACAAGCTTCGATTGATGTTATTTTTTAATTGCTCGAAAGGTTGTGATGTGTAGAATAGTTTCAAGGGGTGTTATATAGATATAGGAAAGGTTTGGCCCAAAAACTTCCATTTGATGCCTCAAAATGGCTCCAGAAAGTTTTAAGCTTCAATTTTCCAAACTAGGACTTGTTTTTAAAATTACCTTGCAAGTTTATTCCTCCATTTTTTTCCACTCTAAAATCACTAATATATATGAGAAATAATATAATGATCCAATGTGGATCAGATCACATACCCTAAATGCACCAAAGAATTATGAGCAAACTCACATTTCTTTAGGTTATCCAACGGGTGGTTCTTATTTAGAGTCTCTAACACCTGGATAAGATGTGAGATGTTCTTGTCCCACATACCACTATAAAACCCTATATCATTTAAATAGAATATAACAAATAAATATAGATATGGGTGTAATACATCATTCATCAGTCTCATAAATGTATCTAGTGCATTACATAAACCAAATAGAATGATCAACCATTCATACAAACATTTCCTCGTCTAGAAGGTAGTCTTCTAGGTGTCTTCTTCCTTCACACATACCTAGTGGTATCCCAATTTGATATAAAACTTGGTGAAATATTTTTTTTGTTGCAATTGATCTAACAGATCATGAAAAATAGGTAGAGGGTATTGATTTTTTAGTGTAATCTAGTTCAATTCTCTNGGATAAGATGTGAGATGTTCTTGTCCCACATACCACTATAAAACCCTATATCATTTAAATAGAATATAACAAATAAATATAGATATGGGTGTAATACATCATTCATCAGTCTCATAAATGTATCTAGTGCATTACATAAACCAAATAGAATGATCAACCATTCATACAAACATTTCCTCGTCTAGAAGGTAGTCTTCTAGGTGTCTTCTTCCTTCACACATACCTAGTGGTATCCCAATTTGATATAAAACTTGGTGAAATATTTTTTTTGTTGCAATTGATCTAACAGATCATGAAAAATAGGTAGAGGGTATTGATTTTTTAGTGTAATCTAGTTCAATTCTCTGTAGTCGATACACATTCACCAAGTCCCATCCTTCTTTGTTATAATTATGATATTTTACCCACAAGGTGATGTGCTTAATCAAATCACATCCCGCTCCAACAACTTATGCAACTACTTCTTCACTTCATTTTCTTCCATAATGGATTTGTCTATACAACCCATTATTTGGTAATGGGGAATCTATAAATAATTGTATTTCATGCTCCACTTCCCTCTTGGGTGATATCCTTTTATGCCCCTGGAACACTCTTTTGTATGCCTTTGAAAACTCCTCTAATGGATATTTTTTTAATTTTTAATACACCCCTCTAGGGATGCATTTACTCATATTGACTCGTCCTCTGTCTGATTTTCTCTAAGAAAAGTAAATCATGTTTCTTATTATAACTAATTAACTTCTTGTCTTGGTTGGAACTTACTATTGAGATCGTTTAATTTCCTTTATGCACATTGATGATATAGGACTTCCCATCCTTGATTAGTCAGTAATCGTTGGCTCTCTGCATGAATACAACATCCCTCATATACATGTACAGGATTTCAAACACTAATCCACATATTTCAAGGGGTACTACGTCTAATTCCACTTCATCAATAAAATAAACACTTACAACAAATGTATACTTACACTTTTTCATTACCTGTTGGATCATATTGTTGTTGATGTCAAAGGATTGATGTCAAAGGAACAATATCTTGTCATAGTATATTGATGCAGTATGTATAGTCATGCATAGATGAAGATGGATCGATGTGGTGAGATTGATATATGATTCATAGATGGATTGATTGGATCATGTGTTCATGCATGGAACCAATGACAAAGGGACAATGTTATAGTGATGTGTTGTCATGGGTTCGTCTAGTTGGATTGATGTAAAGATGACTCATTATTGTCTTGTCATGTTTGATAGGAAGTACAAATGAATGAACTCCAAAGTGTTCTCCTTATGGTGAAAGCCCTCACGGGAAGATGCTTTACAGTTGAGTTATCCTAGAAGTATGGTTAGAGAATCCATTCTTAATTGTGGTATAATGAGATGAATATTAGTGCATTTGTGAGTGAAACTATCCTAGATGGATAGTGCTTGTCATCCCATTTCTAGTGGTATTTGGAATGTCAAATAACTCCTCACTATTTGAGAGTTATGGCCTTACAAAGTTGGAGGACCCTCATATGTTGGCTAGAATCCCCAAAAGGTCAAAGGAGTCAAAGTGGTTACAAAGAAGAAATTATTTAAATAATAAAGTGAAGTGATAAAGTCAAATATGATTATTTAAATAATAAATTTAATGGAGAACTTTCTAATTATTGAAAGTCGGTATATGTGGGTTAACCTTAAAATAAGGAAAGTGGGTTAAATGGACAAGTGGCCATGTGAAAAAAATGGCTAAGTGGACAAATTTGGATAAAGATGGCTATGTGGAAAAATGGTTATGTGGATAAAGTGAATATGTGGACAAAGTGGCCTAATGTATGCTTCTAAGGAAGCTACTTAGAGAGTATAAATAAGAGGCAAGGGTCTCTTGTAAAGACATATCTCTTGAGAATATATTGAATATATATTCTGAGGAAGAGAGTGATTGTAGGATCTCATGGATGCATCAAAGTTTCCGTAAGTTTGAGATATTGACGGTGAAAGTTTAGGAAGTTCAGAAACCCTATTTTTTGAAGGATTACGCGAGCAACAGTGGGCTAGTTCATGTGCATACACGACCTACACTGAGGCAGGATGCATACACACACAGGATGAAATAGAACACAGGATGAAATAGATCAGAGTGCGTACAGTTGAAGAAACTCATGTATATTTGAGTGTGAGATGGTGCCAGGTTCCTAAAGTATGAATCAAGTTCCAGATCTAAATTATATGGGCTCAGATCTACCATAGAAGTTCTGGTATGGTTACACGATTGTTTTTATGGATATTCTTTCTTATGGTATGGTGAATGCTTGAGGCATTTTTGGTATGGTTGTTGTGATATAGTTTTATTGGTTCATTGACTAAGTGAGAAGGACTCTTATGTTTTAATATTGATATGTTTGTCATAGTATACTGGTTACTTATACATGATTGAGTAACATTCATATTGTATGGTTGAGGAGAATGAGTAAGTTGTTGGAGAGAATAGATGTGTTGTGATTGGTTATGGTACAAATTGGATAGTGAAGGGTAGAAGTGGATGTGACAGAGGATGCATAAGATATGAGTTTTCATGGAGAGAGAAAACCCTAGATATTAACGAGGCACACACAAGTTGCTATCATCCAGACCAAGTACATACGTGAGTTACACTATTGGTAGGGCACGTACAAATTGTTGGTACAAGGGAATACCCAAGTTTCAACACTTTAGCAACGCACCAACAAAACCATAACTAACAACCCTTTCGACAATGCCTGCGAAGTAGATGAAGTCTCACCCGAGGTAGAGGCAGGGGTGGTTGTAGGAATCAAATGTCTACACACTATCTGGGACATAGATCTATGATTACAATACCTTAACATAACACTTAGGAGTTAACATTCATTATCATTTAATCCTTATTTACATCACAAATCCAAACCCTAATTACAAAACAACGCAGTATTCAACCAGATCTAATACATACAACACTTAGCACATAGAAATAGATCAGATCTAGCATTCATTCACATTACTAAGAACTAAGATAATATATCAAATGCATATAACATATATCATTGCACTAAGAATACATCACATCAATAACATAACAACTATAATGCACAAAGAAACCACAACACAGAATATACGTGGTTCACCCTAGTGTGGGGCTACGTCCACCAACTCTTCTCTTCTTTATTGTCTTCTTTCAATATTCTACCAGCACAGAGCCACAAGAACCCACTATGCATATGATAGGATATCTATGCGCACCTCGCTAGATCCTCCTTCCCCGAGTTAGGTTTTAGCACAAAGCCTTCTTACAATATGCACACAAGCTTCTTACAATCACTTGCACTTAGCTCTGCAAGTTTTTAACACACAGTAAGAACAAAGCCCTTTGCAGTCACATAGATCAAACTCTAGCACTTAGAATCTTGGCCTCTTCCTACATCGCCTAGATATCTATTTGTACATTACAAATGGGGCCTAAACATGGATAAAACCATGGGCTGACATCCCATACCTCTTACATACACCTTAAACCCAAAAATTCCTTAAGAAAGGGCCGAGATCCTATGATCTCCACTTCGTCTTGCGCTCTGCCTTCAACCAGCCTGTCGAAGTCCTATAATTGGTCAAATGTAACCAAGTTTCTCCAAAACTTGGTCAAGGTCCAACAGGCCCCCAACACTCACCTGTGACTCATCCCGAGTCGCTCTGATCTGGGTAAATCTGCCTCAAATTCCTCGAGCTTGGGTCAAGTTGCTTCGACCTGTTGCTTCACTAGAGCCTCCCACTAGGTGAACTCTTGAATGACCTTCTCAATGATAGGTCCTTCCAATCGTTGTTCAGTTGAGGTGACTACTTGTTCTATTTGTGCACCTTGTCCTTCAATTTCCTCAAAGCGTGTGCAATCTGTATCCTGCACTGTCTGGAGTCACTAGGTTACTTCTATGACCTTACTCTGAATGGCATGGGCCTGTTGTTGAACTGTGCATTGTTCCTGGGATTTTTTCATCCTCTCAACTGGTGATAGTAGCTTCAACTATGCTTGCACTATTGTTGCTTGTTGTTTTGCCTCCTGAAGCTATGACTCTAGTGTCCTGAGCTAAGGGTCCTATGCAAGGTGCTCGTAGGTTTGTGCACTTTGACTGTTGATTTGTTTTCATTCCAAGTCTAATTCCTTGATTTGCTCAACTACGCTCCTCACAGTTTCTTCTCTTTGATCTCGTACTTCCTACGGAGTGCTTGGAACTGCTTGTAACTCTAGTTCGGCTATCCTCTATTGGATTTGTTGAATGGCTTCGACAAGCTTCCCTACTTGTCTTTCTACTGGGACTTCTTCCATATATTCTAAGATCGTCATAGAGAAAAGTGATCTAATGACTACTTATTTAACTCTAATCTTCTCTGCGAGCAGTTGTTCCTTCTCCTTCTGGATCTACGCTCTATCCTCTACAAAATTGGCTTGGATGTCGTCTCTTTCCTATTGCGCAATCTGACGTTGTTCTCTATATTCCTCTTCTTCTTAATTTAAGTCTTCTATGGCCTGCCCTTTTTCTTCCTGAAGATGACGAAGGCTAGCTTCAATCGCATCTGCTATTCGATGGAACTAGGAAGGTTCATCTACCAACTTTGTTCCTTCTGATGACGGGGGTGTAGTAGATACTGCGTGGATGGAGTGGAGGGCTTGTTGTACCCCTTTAAGCTTTACTTCAATTCTTTCATACATGGTCTCTTGGTTGGCTTCATTGCACTATAAGATATCTTTTGAGGTATCTGAGACAACGACGATGATGAAATCTATGTCATCCATCATGAGCACAGTTTGCATCTGTGGTTTAGTAGATTTAGAATTCTTCCACGTTGTAGTTTTCGTGGGGGAAACCTTTCTTTTCTTGGAGGTATCAACTTTGTCAATAGGGTCCTTAGGCAGTGTGACTTCACCTTGTTTATGCTCATCTTATTCTCCTTTATCTTCTTATTTGTCTACTTCGTCATCACCTCCCCCTCCAGGTGAGTCTAAAGTAGTCTCTTCTTATGCATTGTTCAACTTATGTACCTCTTCTATTTTCTTCCTTCTACTACTGTTGGGTGCATCATACTCTACGCGAGTGACTAGAGGACTTCCAATTAGGTCAGGGTCGGATAGTTTTTCCTGGTCGACTGGTACAAGGAGATTTGTGGGCCACTCCTTAGTTATTTCTTCCATGTCCTCCTTAGTGAGCTTGCAGTAATATTTGATGCAGGAGCATCATCAACATCAAGCGAGCGTGGGGGCAAGCACCACACATTTTGAGCATATGTCAAAATTGTCTAAACTTTCAAAGAATGGATGCGCCAAACTTAAATGTGATAGTTAAGAAGAGGCGTACTTAAGCATTGTATTGGACCTTGAGCGATCCGCTCTCATCCATAGTAGGTAGGAGGAATTTATGTAATTTAGGTAGAATTGAATGCTAGATTAGACAGTTTTAGAAGAAAGGAGGGAAAACGGATATAGAAACCCTCATTGTGTATTGTAAAATAATTCAGGAATAGTTAGAAGCATTGGAGCATAGAAGAGAAGCAGAGAGTTGTGCAGAAACACCCATGTACTGATATTTGGATTAATAGAGAAGGATTGATTCAAATTCATGGTTTTGTGTTGTTCTCTGTGTATTGATATTATTCTCTTGAATGATTTTCTTCCTGGTATACATTTTCTTTATATGTTGTGTATGCGATTTCATGGTTTGAGTTTGAATTCTGAAGGAAGAAGAGATGAGTTTCAATTGTTTCTCTATCTGAGAAAAGATTCCTGCAAGGAGTGCAGTTGAAGTCGTCCGTAAGGAGTGCGTTGACAGAAGGCTCAGATAGTTTAACTCTTGTTATCAGGAGTGAAATCGAGAAATATGAGCCGTGCAAGGAGTGCGCAGGCTAAGGAGAGTCTCAGCTGTGAAACTGAGCAAAGTATTGAAGGATTGCTGCTGCAGGTGTGCGCAGAGTCGAAGAATTCCCAGATATTTTGGAAATATCTGAAGACTGTCACAAGAAGCGTGTGCAAAGAACTTCTTTGAAGTTGAGGTTGTATAGAAGCTTAGGAGGGATAAGGCTTTCGAGCTTATCGAAGAGGAGCACTGCAAGATTCGTGTTGTGGAGTCTTTAAGGCAGGTGTTGCATATTTTCACCACAGGAGGACAAGTTCAGCGGAGGAATACTTGGGCATTCTCAGAGAGTTTCCAAAGAGAGGAAATCGACGGCTAGGATCTTGTGGAGAGGATTGGTAAAATCCCGTCAGTCGTTGGATATACCAAATAAGCAAGGAGGTTATGGTCACATTGGGAGTTCAAGCTCCAGGGGTCGTGAGTCGTTGGATCTTGGATCAGTTACCCGTCAGCCGTCGGATCTGACAGAAGTTGCACGAGGGTGACCATCGGGATTTGAAGGATCGAAAATCCTATGGTCGAATGTTTTTCTACATTTGAAGTCCCGAAACCTCGGAGAAATCAGGACCGTTCATCAGAAAGGACGCGTGGAAGAAATCAACGCCATTGGGGAAGTCCCGACAAGGAGTCATCTATCGGTGTTTGGGGGTATCGGGATATCGGGGATCCGGTGACAAAGTGTTTATGCACTTTGGTTTCGCGAACCGCGAAATCCCGACGAGGATGAATGTACAATTGTGCGGCCAACTTTTAGCACGTCAGAAAGGAGGAAGGTGCCGTAGTGGAAGCCAATTGTCATCCTGAGAGAGAATCGGTGTTCGAGGAATAAGGAAACCCACGGGTAAGCATTTTGCAACATTTGAAATCTCGTAGCCCCGACAGAGGGTAAGACCGTGGTCACGGGTTAATGGCCATATGGGCCAAGGCCTATAGCCAGGAGGGCCAGCGTAGAAAAGGCGCATCGGTATTCGAGAAATCGCGAATCCTGAGGGTGAGTGCACTTTGGTATTAGAAATTTTGAAACCCCGATGGGAGTTATTGCTGCGGTCATATAAGGAGAGGTCACGTTGGATCAAGCATTTATCCTAGAGGGCTAACGGAGGTTGGAAGCGCATCGGGATTTTGAAGTCCAAAACCCCGACGGAAGGGATATAAGGATGAGGTCTTATAGAGAGTGGTCACATGGACTGAAGGCTTAGCCAGGTGAGCTAAGGCAACAAAGGAGCGCATCGGATATCGGGAATCGATGATCCAAGTTGTCGAAACATCACAGGTGTCAAGATCCCGATAGAGGGAAGCCCGATCACAAAGAAAAGAGGGTAGCGTTGATTTCCCAATCGTTAAGGGGAGGTCATTTAGAGAGTTTTTGTGGGTGTGGAAAATTCCCGATAGGGAATTAGAAGAGCTTTTCAGTTCTTCGGGCCAAGTAAGAAGAAAAGGTCCTGTGAGCGGACGTGCCCTGGGAGGCGCGACTGTGTCAAGTGGTATCAGAGCTTAGAAAATTCTTTGCTTTCTGTGGTAGAGAAAAAGGAGGATTCACCATGCCACCAAGGAGAAGAGACAGACAATCACTCGATCCAGGGGAGGAAAGGGAAACGCCCAGAGGAAGGGGTAGGCAAGTGCAAAATCCAGAAGTGGAAAGAGAACTGCATAACTTACGCTCTATGATTGTGGATAAGAGAAAGGCGAAAAGATGATGCAGGAGATATCAGTGAATCTAAAAATGAAGATGATGCTGGACAGGGAGAAGAATAAATCCCAGTGGAAGATGCAGCAAGTGAACACTTACTTAAAGCTGTTGCAAGAATGAGTACAAAGGTAAAAATGGACATTCCAGTTTATGAGGGAAATCTGGATGTGGAAAAGCTTCTAGACTGGATTAGAGCTCTAGACACTTACTTTGATTACGAAGATGTTGAAGAGGACAAGAAAGTCAGGCATGCCGTCACGAGATTAAAAGGACATGCAGATTTGTGTTGGGATGAGCTACAAGCTGACAGGCGTTGCCAAGGCAAGCAAAAAATTAAGAGATGGGACAGGATGATTGCAAAGATGAAGGCAAAATTAATTCCCAGGGACTATCAAATTTCTCTGTTTAGGAGGATGCAGAACCTGAGACAGAAGCTAATGACAGTAAAGGAGTATACTGAGGAATTTTATAGGTTGAATATCAAGGCAATTCATCACGAAAGGAATGATGAGAAATTTTTTGGATATATGAATGACCTGAGATATGATATTCAAGATGAAATGAACATGGAAACCATCCAAACGGTGGAGGATTCTTACCAAATGGCTCTGAAAGCTGAGGAGAAGTTGAGCCGAAAGCAGAGTCAAAGAGGTCGAGGCAGAATTCAGCCTAGAGGCAAAGCAGTTGCCCAGGAAAGAATCCAGAAGCCCAGAGATGACTGGAAAAGACCTCAGACTCGGACAGAGAGAGGTGGAATCTCGCAGCAAGGGTGATATGTTGAGCAAAGAGAACATCATACTGAGAAGAAAGGAGGATATGTTGTTATTAACACTTTTCCTCGTACCAGAGGTAGAGGAAGAGGAAGAGGTGGAGTAATTACATGCTTCACATGTGGAAATAATGGGCACAGGTCGTTCGAGTGTCCAGAGAAAAATAAAGAAACTAGAGAGACTCACATCGCCGATGCACAGAGGTGAGATGTCGAAGAAGAATACGCTGAAGGTGGAAGATCGTTGGTGATGCAGAAAGTCCTTTTGACGCCAGAAAAGGAGATGGAGAATTCAGCGCAGAGGAATAGTCTTTTTAGGACTGCTTGCAAGACCAAGGATAGAGTGTGCAGGGTCATTGTGGACAGTGGAAGCAGAGATAACCTCGTTTCAACCGATATGGTAGAAAAGATGGAGCTGGAGATGACGGATCACCTAATTCCATACAAAGTTTCATGGCTACAGAAGGGACATCAGGTAAATGTCACTAAACAGTGTTTAGTTGAATTCAAAATAGGAGGATATAATGATAAGATTTTATGTGATGTTATTCCTATGGATGTTTGTCATTTATTGTTGGGTATACCATGGCAATATGATAGAAATGTGATTCATGATGGGAGGATGAACACATACACCCTGGAGAGGAATGGGAGAACTCATATGTTGCATCCAATTGAGGATAAAGAGGTGAAGCCGAAAGTAAGCAATACAGTACTTCTCATGAGTGGGAAGTAACTTCTTACGGAGGTTAAGAAGAAGGAGGAACCGCAATTCTTTGTGGTCAAAAAACCAAAGATTGTTCTGACTATCACAAGAGTGGACGATTTTCCAAAAGAAGTTCAGGGACTACTGGAAGAGTTCGCTGATATAGTAGTGGACGAATTACCTCGTTCATTGCCATCGATGAGGAGTGTGAGTCATCACATTGATCTCATACCAGGAGCCAGTTTTCCAAACAAAGCCGCATACAGATTGACGCCGCAAGAGAATGAAGAGGTTAAAAGACAGGTCCAGGATTTATTGGACAAAGGTTTGGTCAGGGAAAGCATGAGTCCGTGTGTTGTTCCGACAGTACTCAGTCCGAAGAAAGACGGAGGCTGGAGGATGTGAACTGATTCAAGAGACATTAATAAGATAACTATTCGGTATAGATTCCCATTGCCAAGGATGGATGATTTGATGGATTGCTTAAGTGGAGCAATTTTTTTTTCAAAAATAGATTTGAAGAGTGGATATCACCAGATCCGCATGAGAGAAGGTGATGAATGGAAAACAACATTCAAGACAAATGAAGGTTTGTATGAATGTATTGTTATGCCGTTTGGCTTAACAAATGTGCCAAGTACCTTTATGAGGTTAATGAATGAAGTCCTGAGGGAATTCATCGGGAATTTTTTCATTGTGTATCTGGATGACATATTAATTTTCAGCAAGACAAAGGCAGAACATCTGAAGCATTTAGCTACAGTAATGAAGAAGCTACAACAGGCGAAGCTGTTGATAAACATGAAGAAATCCTCATTTATGAAGACATAGCTCATTTATCTGGGTTTTGTTATATCTGCAGATGAACTGAGGATGGATCCAGATAAGGTGGAGGTAATCAATAATTGGCCATCACCGAGGAACATATTTGAGGTGAGGAGTTTTCATGGACTGGCTAGTTTCTACCAAAAAGTCATTAGGAATTTCAGTGGAATCAACGCAACAATGATGGATAGAGTGAAGAAAAGACATAAATCTTTTCACTGGACTGAAGAGGCTGAGAAGAGTTTCAATTTGTTGAAACGAAAGATCACAGAACAACTGGTTCTGGTGTTGCCGGATTTTCAAAAGATATTCCAGGTAAAATGTGATGCAAGTGGGTTTTCCATAGGAGCGGTCTTAAGTCAGGAGAACAAACCGATTGCATATTTCAGCGAAAAGTTGAATGAGGCAAAAGAAAAATACTCCACGTATGATAAGGAATTTTATGCCATCATACAGGCATTGAATAAATGGAGGCACTATTTGATTCCAACGGAATTTGTTTTATATAGTGATAACCATGCATTACAGTTTGTGACTCAACAGGAAAGGTTGAATCAGAGGCATGTTAAGTGGGTTGAATACATGCAAAATTTCACTTTTGTGATAAAACATATTTTTGGTACTGCTAACAAAGTGGCTGATGCTTTGAGAAGGAAGTGTTTGTTGTTGCAGGAGTTCAAAGTCAGGACGTTAGGCTTTGATGATCTCAGGGACATGTATGTGGATGACCAGGATTTTAAGGAAGCGTATGAAGCAGCTGAGAATCCAGTTCTCAGAGATAGAAATCCTTGGACAGACTATATGATCCAAGATGGATTATTGTTCAGAGGAAACCAGTTGTGTATTCCAAATTCCTCCATGAGGGAGAATCTGTTAAAGGAGAAACATAACGGAGGCTTGGCAGGGCACTTTGGTCATGAAAAGACATTCACGAAGCTGAGCGAGTCATACGTTTGGCCAGGGATGCAAGCGCATGTCAAGAGATTTGTTGACAGATGCCGGATTTGCCAGCATTCAAAAGGGAGGAAGCAGAATGCAGGGTTTTATCAACCATTTCCCATACCAGAGAGGCCATGGGAGGCGATAAGTATGGATTATATATTGGGGTTACCAAAGACACAAAGGGGTGTTGATTCCATCTTTGTAGTAGTGGATATATTTTCCAATATGGCACATTTTATCACATGTCATAAAACCAGTGACACAACGCACATCACGAATCTGTTCTTCAAGGAGGTCATTTGACTTCATGGATTTTCGAAAAGCATAGTTTCGGACAGAGACACAAAGTTCTTAGGAAACTTTTGGATAAAATTATGGAAGAAGCTGGGGACTAACTTGTTGGTTAGTTCAGCTTATCATCCTTAGATGGATGGACAAACAAAAGTGGTGAACGGAAGTCTAGGAGACTTGTTGAGAATCTTGGTGACAGAGCACCATAGCAGTTGGGACAATATATTGCCGCAGACAGAGTTTTCTTACAATGAATCTGTTAACAGGAGAACAGGGCAGAGTCCATTCCATATTGTATATGGCACACAACTGAGAGGAGTTTCTGAATTGAGAGATTCAGAACAGATTGCTACTAGGAGCGCTAGTGTAGAAGAATTTGATGAGGCGATGAAAGAACTTCACAGCCAGGTGAAGGAGCAGTTGCTGAAATCAAGCCAAGAATATAAGTACAGAGCCGATCATCATAGAAGACAACTTTAGTTCGAGGTTGGTGATTTGGTTCTGGCACATTTGAGGAAGGAAAGGTTCCCGAGAGGGACGTATAATAAATTGAAGATGAAAAAAATCGGACCATGCAAGGTCCTCAAGAAAATGGGACAGAATGCTTACGAGATTGAATTACCGGATGGGATCGGAATATCTCTGATATTCAATGTTTCGAGTGATGAACAACCAGAGGTTCAGTGGCAGAAACAGATGCCAGTTGCAGAGAAGCCACAGATGGAACATATACTGAATAAACGAGTGGGTAAGAAAACCAAAAGGAAAAAATATTTTGAGTATTTGGTCAAATGGAAGGGCCATCCAGTTGAATATGCCAGCTGGGAGACTGAAGAAGAGATTCAGAAGAATGGACAGACCATGCGAGAGCTCATGGACAGGAGCCCATGAAAATTTTCAAGCAAGGGAGTATGATGCAGGAGCATCGTCAACATCAAGCGAGTGTGGGGGCAAGTGCCACACATTTTGAGCATATGTCAAAATTGTCTAAACTTTCGAAGAATGGATGCGCCAAACTTAAATGTGATAGTTAATAAGAGGCGTACTTATCCATTTTATTGGACCTTGAGTGATCCGCTCTCGTCCATAGTAGGTAGGAGGCATTTATGTAATTTAGGTAGAATTGAATGCTAGATTAGACAGTTTTAGAAGAAAGGAGGGAAAACGGATATAGACACCCTCATTGTGTATTGTAAAATAATTTAGGAATAGTTAGAAGCATTGGAGCATAGAAGAGAAGCAGAGAGTTGTGCAGAAACACCCATGCACTGATATTTGGATTAATAGAGAAAGATTGATTCAAATTCATGGTTTTGTGTTGTTCTCTGTGTATTGATATTATGATCTTGAATGATTTTCTTCCTGGTATACATTTTATTTATATGTTGTGTATGTGATTTCATGGTTTGAGTTTGAAGTTTGAAGGAAGAAGAGATGAGTTTCAATTGTTTCTCTATCTGAGCAAAGATTCCTACAAGGAGTGCAGTTGAAGTCGTCTGCAAGGAGTGCATTGACAGAAGGCTCAAATAGTTTAACTCTTGTTCTCGGGAGTGAAATCAAGAAATACGAGCCGTGCAAAAAGTGAGCAGGCTAAGGAGAGTCTCAGTTGTGAAACTGAGTGAAGTATTGAAGGACTGTTGCTACAGGTGTGCGTGGAGTCGAAGAATTCCCAGATATTTTGGAAATATCTGAAGATTGCCGCAAGAAGCATGTCCAAAGACCTTATTTGAAGTTGAGGTTGTATAGAAGCTCAGGAGGGATAAGGCTTTCGAGCTTGTCGAAGAGGAGCATTGCAAGATTCATGCCGTGGAGTGTTTAAGGCAGGCATTGCATATTTTCACCATAGGAGGACAAGTTCAGCGGAGGAATACTTGGGCATTCTCAGGGAGTTGCCAAAGAGAGGAAATCAACGGCTAGGATCTTGTGGAGAGGATTGGTAAAATCCCATCAGTCGTTGGATCTACCAAAGAAGCAAGGAGGTTACGACCGCGTTGGGAGTTCAAGCTCCAGGGGTCGTGAGCCGTTGGATCTTGGATCAGTTACCCGTCAGCCATCGGATCTGACAGAAGTTGCACGAGGGTGACCATCGAGATTTGAAGATTCGGAAATCCTGTGGTCGAATTGTTTTCGACATTTGAGGTCCCGAAACCCCGGAGAAATCGAGACTGTTCATCAGAAAGGACGCATGGAAGAAATTGGTGCCATCGAGGAAGTCCCGACAAGGATTCATCTATCGGTGTTTGGGGGCATCGGGATATCGGGGATCCAGTGACAAAGTGTTTATGCACTTTGATTTCGTGAACCGTGAAATCCCGACGAGGAGGAAGCTACAATTGTGCGGCCAACTGTCAGCACGTCAGAAAGAAGGAAGGCACCGTAGTGGAAGCTAGTTGTCAGCCTGACGGAGAATCGGTGTTCGAGGAGTCAGGAAACCCACGGGTAAGCGTTTTGCAGCATTTGAAATCCTGTAGCCCCGATAGAGGGTAAGACCGTGGTCACGGGTTAATGGTCATATGGGCGAAGGCCTATAGCCAAGAGGGCTAGCGTATAAAAGGCGCGTCGGGATTCGAGAAATCGTGAATCCTGAGGGAGAGTGCACTTTGGTATTAGAAATTTTGAAACCCCGATGGGAGTTATAGCTGCGGTCATATAAGGAGAGGCCAGGTTGGATCAAGCATTTAGCCTGGAGGGCTAATGGAGGTTGGAAGCGCATAGGGATTTTGAAGTCCAAAACCTCGATGGAAGGGATATAAGGCTGAGGTCTTATAGAGAGTGGTCGTGTGGACTGAAGGCTTAGCCAGGTGGGATAAGGAAACAACGGAGCGCATCGGATATCGGGAATCAGTGATCCAAGTTGCCGGAACATCACAGGTGTCAAGATCCCGATAGCGGGAAGCCCGATCACAAAGAAAAGAGGGTAGCGTTGATTTCCCGATCGTTAAGGGGAGGTTATTTAGAGAGTTGTTTTGGGTGTGAAAAATTACCGATAGGGAATTAGAAGAGATTTTCGGTTCTTTAGGTTGAGTAAGAAGAAAAGGTCCTGTGAGAGGACGTGCCCTGGAAGGCGCGACTGCGTCAAGATTGGATCTTTTATTTATGTTAGTCTCGTCACGCAGTGATATAAACAAAATGTCTATCTGCGTAGAACTTCACAAAAAGGTCTGAACCTGTGTAGGGTATTTGGTGTTATGTGAGGGGAATACTCAATAACCCTCTTCAAATACAGGTAATAGGTGTGGAACAGTGTGTTTTACTGCTATTTTTTAGCCATGTCAATTGAATACCAGAGTGTGGTGAACTTTGTAGCTAAGGGTATCTTATGGCTCAATCTCAGGGAAGGTCGTACCTTCCGGCATCTCCCAAGAAATGAAAGTGATGAGGATCAGTATCCAACTAAAATGGAATTCATAGCCCTGATCCTGAGCTTCATGACAGCCTTTCTCTAACTGGTTGACGAGGAAGCTCGCCCAATTCATTTGTAGCCCTTCCACGCATTTTCCTACGAGTTCGACGACAAACCCTGTGACCTTCATGGGTTTGTTCTTCCTTACTAAGCACATTGCTCCATTATGGATGGAGGCTGCATTGTAGCCCTGCTTCCCCTTTTCCACATTGCCATAGGTGTCTTTGATTCTCTATTCCAGGGCGCGATCTCTAGCCTTCCCTGGATAAAATTCTTGTGGGTTTGGTCCTTGCATGCTTAATCTAGTGATCTCATGGATCAACACCGGATCGACTATGATACACCTTTCCAACCACAGATAACCACCATGGAAGAACTAAAATAAGAGCTTAACACACGCGTTAACTTCCTGATGTCTTCCAAAGTGTGGTATCTTCATCACATTCAAGGTATTGGACCTCGTGATGACCATAGTCCACGGCTAGGGGATGATCTTAGAATTCTTCCCCTTGATCTTGGAAAAATACTTGTATGGTGCGAGCATGCCATAGATATTGTGGTCTCCTAGGTTATAGCCACGAATCTTCAACGCCGAAATCCTCTCCAACTGTGGTCTCACTGCGCGTATACCCTTCGGGAGGTACACAGTGATAATTATGTAGAAAGTCCCTCAGGACGTTGTCATGACTCACTACACCAGCCAGGGGCAGGATGTAGATGGGCTAGATATATGGGATGAGCTTCGCATTCACTAATTCATCATGATGCTTCATTTGTTTCTCTGTCATAGCTCGGGATGGTCTAGATCCACGAGCCACTGACAAGGATGCTTGCACTCCTCTCGTCGATGAGGCTTGGATGCCTATGGACATCACCTTCTCGACCATGAGGTCTATTAGGATCTCTTCGTCGAATTTTTCTACTGTGTTAATTTCATCCGACATGCACACTCGATATCTAATATCTCAGGTCAGTGAACAATACTCAATGTAACAAAATAACTGGCGAGGTCTCAATAATCACTGTGCAAAAGCAACTAATTCTTTGTGGGATTAGATAATCACAATTGGAAAAAGTTTTCTTGGTGAAAATCTCAACGGGATAAATAGACAATGTCATAACAGACTCTTCCAACGAGTAGGAACACCTCAATCAATGCAATTCCATCTGTTATGGCGAGGTCCCAATGGTCCAATGGCGAACACTCCAGCAATAATTGTGTTTCTAGATGTTCTGGAGCATCGTTCTAATGGTCGGGATGACTCCAATGGTCATATTTCTTCATCATGGTGAAGTTCCAATATTTGTTGTTCTGATATCCCGACGAAGTTCCAGTTCTACAAACCTTCTTTCTACGAAGTCCTCTCTGGTACTTCCTGTAACTTTTTCTAACTTTGCTTTCTTCTTGTTGAGATTTCTGGCTTTCTTTCCTGAAATCTGAGTTACTGGTTTCCTCTTTCCATTATTGTTCTTATCTCCTCTTGGCATGGTAACTTCACATTGTGGAGGGTCTTTCGTAGGGTTCGAGGGTAATAATTCTTCTCTTTCTGGGGTAGGTGCTCTACTTTCTTGTACAGACAGGTGTTTCAAGTCTTTCTGTTTTCTTTCAACTTCGATGTCTTTGGTCCTTAGTAGCTTCGACTGGTCCTCTTGTTCTTCCAGTAAGTGTGTTATTCTCCTAGCCATGAAATCTCTTAGTTCTTTCTTTTTCTATTCTAGATCCTCCTCTTCTCGTTTCCTTTGTATCTGATCTTTCTCAATCCAAGTTTTTCCTAGCAAAATAGCAAATGGGGCATTGTTCTCAATAGATTTAATGATCTCAAATTCTTCTTCTATCAAAGTTCCATGAGCACTCATATATGTCTGGGTAAGTCTTCCACATAGGGTTATCAACTTTCCTCTAAAGAATCCTATTCCTCCTATTGAAGGAACCATAGCAGGATTTCCCAAAATTTCCCAAGTTCTTTTTGTCATGATATTCGTCTGGGTTTCCTCATCCAGAACATAGTCTATGTCGAAGTCTCATATTCTTGTTTCTATGAGCTCCTTCTCTTTTAATATCTATGATAAGTCGATATCTCTGTGATCATTCATGGTTTCTTTCATTCGCAATAATACAGTCTCTGATTCTTTCTAGGGTTTTATCATATCCTTAGTTTCTTGGCCTATCTCGTGGTTTTCTTATCTCATATTCATCTTTTCAACTTTAGCAATCATTCTAGGGAAATCCAAAAATTCATTTCGAGTAGCCTTACAACAAAGCTAAATAGGACCTCTACCAGGGAATTCCTTAGTAAGATGTCCTAGTCTTCTACAACTATAACAAAGAGTTAATCCTCTATTTCTTTTAAATGACCCCCAACCTTTCATGTACTGTGCATTGGGATCACAGTAACTAACGTGCAATAAATTATTTATAGTATCTTGCATCCATTTGTTAGTCCAAACATTCTTTCTATGCATAGGAATAATGTATCTTTCACTATTCTTATCAGATCTATTCATATCAAATATTCTTTCTTCTAGAAGTACCCTAGTTTTCAGACTAGGACCAAACTATTAAACATACATAGATCCATTCTTTCGAAATAAAAAATTTCACCTATCTTACCTTTCTCAGAGAACAAA
>SNQJ01S0072822.1:10606-25077 GCA_010110895.2 Picea sitchensis | reverse complement strand
ATTTAAACAACAGATCTGCCTATCTTATTTATGTGCATGATATACAAGTTGTGAGTTTTAATCTAAACTCACAAAAATCTATGTAAAGATGGTTTCTTTAACAAAAGCAAATAAAGAAAGCACATAAGCTATTTTTTGTTTTCTCTTTATTAATCTAAGATTAAACTGACAAAGATATTATGAAACAGGAGTATGTGGACGATCAAAGCCAGACCATATATTAGAGTTTCGGAAAAAAATAAATGACAGAAAGAAATGAACTAACCTATCAATGAGTTAATCGACATGGATCCAACATCTGTATGATTATAGAATGTCCAGCCAGTCTGTCCAAGAGATAAATCTGCAATGAACCTTGAAACTGTTCGAAATAAATGCAAAACAATATATTGACTGTTAAATTTTAACGACAGAATGATGAGATGAAAATAATCGTTGTGTTATTTGTGATTGCACGCAATTACATTTAAGATAAATCTAATTGTAACAACATGATTTTGATCATTCAACAAAACTGACAAAAAATCTTATCATTTGGGTTGAATGGATGATCACTCTTTTTAATATCTGAAGCATCACAAATGTGGACTATATTTTAAAGAAATTTCCCCAATGTCATAATAAATTGTGAAGACAAAATCTATCAACAACTATTAGTTAATTACGATAAACAAACCATAAACGAAAACAACATTTATAGAGAGATAAAGCCAAAATGTAAATATATATTCCATCCAAATTCGTGAATAACGTGTCCATCTTCAGCCCCAGGCCAATATCTCTTCATTAAAAAAAATCGAGTTTTTAAAGGCTTCAGAAAAGCTAACTGTCTTATCTTATGAGATAATATTAAATCTCCACAATCATCTACTGATTACAAAAATAGGGGGGAATATAACCACCCCAGATCACACTAAATCTCTAAAAGCTAAAAGAGTTTGTTCATGTTCATACAAAAATAAGCCATGGATATGGCTAATAAGCCCAGAAATGATTCATATAATTTGATCACCATAAACTGCCAGATATCCTGAAAGAAAAATATGAAATAAAAAAATTCAGATATTCATTTAATCGATATTTTCCAAATTTCGAATAAGAATAGACTGGCTACAGAATCTGCTGATTTTGTAGCTAGTCTTATTTTAGCAACGAAATCTGATTTATTCTATGAACAAGAATGTAACACAATAAAAACAAATCTTTACCTTTAACTAGAAAATCAAAACGATTCACATGATCTCATAATTGATCACTGTTGTTACACTCTCATCGTTTTTTACTATGATGGTGCATGTTGTTTTCAAACGTTTTCCTTGTCTCTGAACAATGGACTTGAGCCTACAATTTTTATCTGTTAGGGGGTCAACCTGATCAGTAAGGGTTTTGATTTGCGATTGTAAAATGGGTATGTTTGCATAATATTTGTCAATCCAGAAAAAACAAGTTTCACATTGTAAATCTTTGATGGTTGTTTGAGAATACCCACGGTTGTGTGCCGGACTGTGCCCACTATTTCCTTTAGGTTTGTTATCAAACTTGATACCTAGAAATCCTTGACTGTTCTTCAAGCAGGGTGGAAATGTATCCACGAAATTGTAAGCCTGGTCGGGATCTTCTTTGAAGGAAGGACGGTCTTCTTCGGCCAAGAATCTCTCGATTTTCGAATCTGAGCTTTCATGGATCTCAATCAATTTGATTGAGCGCACATGAGCATTTGGTTTATTTTGTAGTTTCCTTGAGATCAACCTACCTGCCCTTTATTTTTTACAACCTAAATCGATATCACCTTTAGATGGCTTGTCCACAGGTCTATTTGCATTCTTAGAAGAGGCATTAGTACGCGAGCGTTGTTCATGGCTCTGCTCAACAAATTTTGGGTCGGGTATAGGCTTACTAAGGGTGGCCGTAACACAGGCCTGTGTAGATGAAGGGACTATGGTTTCCTCTATCATGGTTTTGTCAACCTCTACAACATCAGAGTTAACAAAGCCATTTCGAGTTAGGAAGCCATTCCAGTCATCATTTTGTAACTTCAATTGATGTACCAACAATATTTTTATCAAACCATGGTGAAACAGGCTTGAATCCAATTGTTGTCTCTTGTACCTCTTTGCCATTTTATGCTGCCTTCTCCACAGGTAATAGGGCATATTTAATTGAAACTCGATGAAATTCATCAGCAAACGTATATGATATAGGATAACAAAACCAAAGAGACCTTCGCACATCACAAATTGTTTCAAGACTGCTAGCAAACCATGCCACCATGTTTTCAACAGGGACACGGGCATACCTTTGTCGCAACAGTTGATTTTTCGAGATGTGAAGAAAAGGCTCCACAGAAACTCCTCGACCTTGGAATTTTTGAACCACTTCTTCCCACTCAAAGGAAGACATGTTTCTTGACCTAAAAATTCCTTTGTGACCTCGAACTAAATGTTTCCTACTTTGGCTCGACATCCATCAAAAGAAAGGGAAAATTCCTGAGTGGTTCACAAGTTAAAACCTTGGAATTTATCAAGAAAAACAAGCCAACCTTGACCCTAGAGATCCTCCCTTGCATCATGACACAGGAGCAGGGTCTGAGAGCCATTGGGTTCAATCTTGACAACCGAGGCCATGGGGATACAAAAGACAGACAATAAAACATAGTGAGTAGGGAGGGTTTCTAGGAGAAGACCAGGATGACATTTCAGAACCAAAACTCATCAATACCCTAGCGCGTATGAACAGAGGCTCTTCAATACCAAATGAAGGCATTTTGTGAAATGAATGCTAGGAGTACATGAAAAACCCGAGACTTATCTCGAGGTGATGGGCTTATCATTATTGGACTGCCACCTCCCACAGGGTACATGCCACAACCAACTGCATTAAAAACTATCATTGCACAACGAGGTGGGTTTGGTTTCTAAAGTTCAGGAGAGGGAAAAATTTATAAACAAAAATGTAATGACAAGGATAGGCATGACCAAGAGCCATAAAAAATACATATCATGGTTTAAATCAAATGGATCATTGGTGATTCGAATAACAACCCAAAACATGCTTCACATTTGAGGAGTCAATAAAGAGGATGAGCTTCATAGCAGGAAAGAATCTTTATTAACAAAAACTGTAGGGCCATCCACCTTTCATAAGCTTTAGATAAAGAGGTAAAAGCCTCGTTCATGCTTTCAATCATGAACGAATCATGAAAACGAAAATACTAGGAATAACCAAAAGATCACAATTGTAGTTTCAAAAATTGCTTATGAAGAACAATAATTGTATGACCCCCAGGTAGGTAGCTAAATGCTTAAAAAAGTTTAAAATATGTGGCGCTTCCAACAATGGAAAATTACTGGTAGAAGCAGTTATCTCTGTATCACAAACGAGTTCAGGTTAGAAATGTTTGAATGATTTCAAATCAAAGAACGTCTGAAAGAAATTTGAGCATATTTGAAAATCATTATGTGGTCCATCTTAAGATATCTTTCATTAAAAAATGAAATATGGTGATAGACTTAACAAGTGAAAGCCACAATGTTTAAGTTATTGGCTCCAATGCTATTGACAGGGCCACTGCTACCAGTAGGCATCCATAGCCTCGGCAGGGATTTCAATTAACCCACTCTGACGCCTCTATCCTCTCCAAGAAAATTCAAATCAGAATGAAGAATGCTTATGATAAAAAATACTTTATTTTTACCTGAGAATTTTATCTAACCTGACATCGCTTCACTGCCAGCGGGTTCATTCAGTACCCCGACAAAGTTGTCTTGGCACCATGCATGCATTTACCCGCTATCAGCAGACCTGTTCAGTATCTCGGTATGTTTGCAAACACTTCCCACAACTCTCGAGAAAATTATTGATATAATTTATAGATATCCTGAAGAGCGGGGTGATGCTAAAAATTTCAGTCTTTGGCACATTTTTTATTTTTTGGCTCCTTTAATTTTTTCTTGCTAACCTTCATCATGGTCTGAAAATAGTTTACTGATGAAACTGATTTTTTGAGGATAGGAAGGCATCCTTGAGTTTCTTTCTTAAAAGCAGGGACAACTTAAAGAGATTTTAATGATAGTCATGTTTGCTCTCAAATGAAAATTGAAACCAAAAATCAATTCTCAACAAAAACCACCTTTAACTAGTCTATGTTTTTCTTAAGAAAATACAACAATTGATGCTCTGACAGTCCTTGACAATTGTTTAAAGATGAAGCATTATGTTCTTCCTTTTGAACTAGACCGTAATACAGGCATGTTTAACTCAGAAAGACAAAACAAAAAATAATAAAAGAAAGAAAAATGAAAAGGAAAACCAAAACAAACCAAAACATAAAAGGTTATGTACAAAAGGTGTATCTAGGATTTGTCACGCGAAATACCTTTTGAGAGCTTGGCCATTTACTGGAAAGGTGTCTAGTTGTCCCTCTAAATTTTGCAGGCAGAAAGAACTAGGACCTATTTTTTCGGCAATTAAGAAAGGTCCCAACCACAGGTTTTGGAATTTTGTATGTTCTCCTTTCCCCTCATGAGGTTTATCCCACTTGAGGACAAGATTACCTACCTCAAAATTCATGTCCGAGGAAGAACTCGAATCAAACCAGCATTTGAAAATATGTTGATGCTGATCCAGTTTTTGTTTCGCTTGAGTTCTTACCTCTTCTAATTTTAGCAAAGCATTAATTCGACTTTCCAAGGGAGGGCAATCTTCTTCCTGAACTTTCTGGGATAGTTACAGAGAGGGAATCAGAACATGCGGAGGAATAATTGCTTCCCTTCCGTAAACAAGAAAGAAGGGGGAATTACCAAGAGCAGTTTTTGGGGTCACCCTATCAGCCCATATTGCATCGAATAGTGCATTATGCCAGTTTTTGTGGTTTTCGAAAACCATCCTTTTGATGATATTGATCATGTTTTTGTTTTTCAATTCTGCCAAACCATTTCCTTGGGGGTAATAGTTGGTAGGATATTTTAGTTTTATCCCTTTTTCTAAAGAAAAGGCACTCATATCGAGGGATGAAAAATAGGAAGCATTACTGAAAACCAGACATTTAGGAATACCAAATCGAGTAATGATATTTGAATTAAGGAAATATATTACCTGACTGGTGTTTACCACTTTTAATGGCACAACCTCAGACCATCTGGTGAAATAGTATATCACTGTAATGATGTATTTATGCTACTGCAAGGAGGTGGGTTTTATTGGGCCAATGATGTCAAGACCCCATTGCTGAAAAGGGAAATCCACCGAGATAGGTTGCAGTGGGGATGTTTCCTTCTGTACTCATCCAAAAGCCTTTTGACAGATTGCACATTTGTGGCATAATGTATGGGCATCTTTGAAAAGTGTGGGACAATAATACCCTACCCTTCATACTTTGTGGGCAGTAGTGTCTCCACCAAAATGCCCACTAGCTTCCCCTACATGCAATTCTGATAAGACTTTATCTTCTTCATCTTTTGCTAGACAACGCATAAGTATTTCATCAAAAATTTTGTGAAATAATATACCATTCAAAAGCTGGTAAGGTGCATACTTTAATCTCAACTCTCTCCTTTTTTTTGGATCAAGGTGATGAGGAGCTAAATCGTGTATTAGATAAAACTTAATGTCGTCATACCAAGGATTTGTAGGATTTTGTACACAACAGATTTGACTTTGATTATGTCGATCTTCAATTAACATATCAGTTTGACTTTGTTGTTCTTCAATTGAATCAACGACCAATTTACATAGACCTTAGCCTATAACAATTTGCGCCAGGGTGATCTCAAGGTCATACTCTTGTAAGGATGTCACCAAGTTTGCCCGTTTTTCACCCAGTTCTTTCTGTACTAATAAATTTCTGACAGCAGGGTAAGGAACAATGAATTTAGTTCTAGATTTCAGTAGATACGATCGAAAATGTTTTACTGCTTTAAAAAAAGCGTAAGCCTGCTGATCTAAAACTGGATAATTAAGCTCTGCTCCCTTAAAGGATGAGCTCATAAAGGCAATGGGAACCACATTTTTTTCAGCATTCTTTTGGGTTAGCACAACGACATAAGATCGATCGGAGGCAAACATGTAAAGAGTGAAATCTCGTGAAAAGTCAGGGCTTATTAGGGATGGAGCCTCTACTATGGATTTTTTGACTGAGTCAAAAGTTTGAATTTCTTGAGGTCCCCAATGGTATTGCACATCCTTTTTTATTTAGCTTTGTAAAGGCCTCACCATTTCCAAGAAACTCAGAAAAAAACTTCTGACAAAATTTATCTGACCTAGGAAAGATTGCATAGATTTTTTAGAAGAGGGGGGAGGTAGTTTTGAAATGACTTGAGTCCTCTCGATATCAATGATCATACCTTCATTGGATACTATGAATCTGAGTATCTTGCCTTGTTCCACTGTAAAGACTGATTTTTTAGGATTTAGAGAGATGTCATACTTACGGCATCATTGTAAAATAAATCTCAGATGGTCTAAATGATCCCCCTTATTCTTGGAGAAAACTGTGACATCATCGAGATATACCACTATAGATTGATTGATTAGACCGCAAAAAGCGATATCCATTGCTCTCTGGAAAGTGGCACCATCATTTATAAGCCCAAAGGGCATCTTTCTATAAGCATAGGTACCCCATGGAGTATGGAAAGTGGTTTTCAGCTGGTCTGGAGGAGACATGAGGACTTGGTTGTACCTTGAAAAACCGTCTAGTAGCGACAATCTTTAAGAACCGGATACCTGTTGGAGAATCTATTCTATCGGAGGGATGGGGTAGTTATCTTTGTCAGATGGTTGGTTTAAGTTTCGGAAGTCAACACATAGTCGAATTTCACCACTTTTCTTCCTCATAGGGACAAGGCTAGAAACCCATTGTGTATGCCTTACTGGGAAAATTATCTTTGCATTCAAAAGTTTGTTTAGTTCCTTCTTGACCGTTGGTTCAAGTTTTGGGTGCATCTTTCTTAAATTCTATTGAAACGGTTGAGTTAAGGGTTTCATAGGAATGGTATGTTGTATAATGTTAGGTTCAAACATTTTTAGATCATCATATGTCCAAGCAAAGACGTCCTTAAATTCTTTAAACAATTTTATAAAGGCTAATTTCTCTTGCTCGGAACATGTTGTTCCCAAATTGATGCAGTGTGGATTATCTTTAGTTCCCATATTTACCTTTTCATGGGTCAAGGAATAACTATTCGTTTCACAATTTATCGATTTTCTGAATTTGTCATACAAATCATAAAACTTTTCTAATCTTACCACATATTTCGGGATAGAATTTACCAGATCTGATGTTGTTTTGGGGGACCTTGGGTCCGATATTACCGTAAAATTATGGAGGTCTTCATCGTGGGTTCCTTCATCGATAAACACACCTTGGAAAGTATCTTCCATGTGAAGGAAACTGATTATCTGTTGATCATCATCGAACACTCTCCAATTAGTGATGTTGTCCGGGACTGATGGTCTGAACAACAACTCAATGGAAAACACGTTCGAAGAAAGGCCTTCTGCAGGAAAAAGTTTGGAAGCAACAATAGCCAACACGTCAGCCTCATAATTATTTAATCTTGGAATGGAATTAATGTTAAATGCAGAAAATTTGTGCATTAGATTCCATACCTCAGCTTGATAACTTTTTAGGTGTGGAGATAGGCAATGAATGGAATTCCTTACCTTCTTGACCACAATTTCTGAATCGTCGAATACCATTAAATTTTGTATTTTCAAATCTAGTGCCTTTCTAATTCCTTGCAGAAGTGCCTCGTATTCAGCCGTGTTGTTTGTGCATTCAAATTCTAATCGGCAAGCGATCAAATTTTTGTCACCTGTTGGATTAATGAGCATGCATCCTGCACCAACTCCTTCTTTAGATTTGGATCCATCGAAGTAGAGAGACCATATGTGAGTCTCATCATTTGTATGTGACACACTAGGGAGAACTGTCGACTTTGTGCATGTCATGAGTTCCGACTATTGTTTTGGGTTAGTAATGGTAGACGTTTCTTCCATGAAGTTACCGAAAAAGGTGTTCATTCCCTGCATTTCAGATGAATTAGCGGAAGTAGTAAATGGTTCATTTGCATCATTTAAATCGGTCACGGTGAGCTTGAGGTAATGATCATGATTGATCTTGATTCTGTTAGGCTTTCCATTCTCTGGCAACCACAAATGGGACCAGTCTGTTGCAAAGTAGCCATGCAATTGTTTGGACCAATCCCTGCTTAAAAATAAACCACATACTTCAGGGATGTCAACGACAATGATATCAATAATCTGGTGAAATTTAGGATCAGAGGATAACCTGATAAGGACATTTTTTAATTCACCTATCACTTTAACATTGGTTCGATCAAGATGAATAATTTTCAAACTGGAAGGTTGAACTTCATCATTGATTTTTTGGCAGACAGACCAAGGCATTACATTTGATGATGCACCAGAATCTACCATACAATTATGTACATTCCTATTTAAAATTTCGAAGGTCAATAAAAAAGGTGGGACATTTTTACGAACATTGATAGTAGAACTTTGTTGGTTTTTAGTCGCAGCCCCTAGAATTATTTTATCTACATTTGTTACACTTTTTACAACAAGGTCTCTTTTACCTGAGAGTTCTAGTGTAGTTTTAGCAGGGACCTTTTGAGGTGTTTTAGGGCTAATTTCTGCCAGTTTCGTGTTGTTCAGATTGTTGTTTTTATTGTTTTCTATAATGTTTTGAAGCATCTTTTGTAGAAGAAAAGGAAATTTCAACAATTCATAAACATAAATATTAGCTTTAAGTTTCTTAAGGTCCTCAATCAAATTGTATTCTAAACTTGGGGTTGTTGAATTCTGTTTAGTTTCAATCTACTTAAACTATTTTTGAGGCGCATTAGTTCCAATTTTAGAAGAGGCTTTATTTTGGGTTTTTCTTCTGGTATTGTAAAGATGAACTGTTTCAAAATTGGCTTGAAAGATATTGTCTGAAAAATGCCCAAAGATGTTGAGAGAGGATTCATCCTCTTCCACTATTTCTTGTTCAACCATGTCTTCATAAATCTCAGGGGGAACTAAGTTATCATGTGCTTCAAGGATTGTCTGTATAGCATATTGTAGGCTTTCTAGATTAAGGTTGTAACACCTTGTTTCCCCCAGTTTGTAAAAATAACTGGACTGGCCAAGAACTGTGGCAAACTCAGAAATGTGAATATGTGATGTGAATGGACCTTGTTGAAAAGGTCGATGAATGTGAATAATATTATGAATTTATATTGCAGGACTGCTGAGAGGGGATGTGCTGAAAAAGAGACCATGATGGTTGCAGAAAGGTGGCGGAAGGCACCTGGAAATGTGGCGTTAACTTCCACCGAAAATCAATATCGTATTTGGACTCTACTAGCTCGGAGAACCAAAAGAGTCTCGCTAGCCTTGAATTAAACGCCTCGTAGGCTGGTAGGTAGATGACTCCTCAGGAATTAATGAGGGATGGGGAGGTGAACCGCCCATCCATAGAGACGTTAGGCCTGACCAACGTGAGGGAAATCATGCCACATGCAACCTCGCAAGAGGATAAGGCGTGGGGTGAAGCGATTGGGGGCAGACGCGAGGGGAGAAAGAGAACTCTGGCGATATGCAGAGTGGGTGATAGTAGAGAGGAAGGAGAGTAATCTTTGCTCCTGGTCACTGGAAAACAGAGATGCAGTCTCACAACATCGTGGTCTTAGCTCGGGGGTGGATAGTGGTAAATCCGATGGGAGTCACTGAGGCTACGGTTGGGTGGAAACGAGCACCCCTCTCAAAAGTTGTATAACCCCTGTTGTTACTTTCTTATAAGTGTTTTGCCTTTGGCATCTTGAAATATATGTATTCTAACAATTATGCTCATAAGCTGTGAAATTGTGAATAATTTCATTATAAGAATGTCTGTATGATGTTTTGATCAGTACTGGTAGTTGTATGTTTATAATGGAAAGACTACGTGTGGCTTATTTTCTCTTAAATCGTTATTTATATGCATACTGATCTAATTCAGACTTCATGCCTAGTTCTCGGGAGAGAGATACCCTTATCTACCTCGGATAGTACCCTGGGTAAACCTCCGCATAGAGATACCCTTCTTGAAAAATCCCATCAAGAACCTGGAAAAAGGACATGAAGGAACAAGGCCTTAAGAAATCCCTGATAAGTATCGAATCAATGGATGAGATCCCATCGGGAGATCGTTGGTCACTCACGACCGTTAGATTGGAAGAAGAAACTGGAGGGTTAAGCGCCTTAACCCTGAATAGGTGTTGATCGACGGACGAGATCACACCGGGAAATCTGTGGTCACCCATGACTGGTAGATTGGTAGGAGAAAGTAGGGGGGTTAAATTCCTTACCACCTTGTCTTTTTGTGTCTTCGTGGGTAGTGAAGAGATCGGTATCGTAGATCTCGAAGGTCCATGAGAGCATCTGGACCGTTGATTTTTCCACGTCCAGGAAGTCGTGGGAGAAGGCACAAGTTAGGAACTTGTATGAGCCATCAGATTTCGGCTGGATATCCCGATAGCCATTGGATCTATCAGAAGATACCTGAGGGATAAGCCCCTAGTGAATATGGGCAAAATCCCCGAAATAGATCTAGATCGTTCGATTAAAGGAGGCCACATGTCGTGAGATCTCCCATTTCAGGAAATCGGGAATCGAAAACTCCAGAGTTCCATTGACGAGAGATCAGGATGTTCCATGGTAGAAACCCCGAGGTAGATTTGGGTCGTCTGATTAAAGGAGGCCATGTGTCATGAGATTACCCATTTCGGGAAATTGGGGGTCAGGGATTCAGGAGTTCCGTTGTCAAGAGGTCGGGCTCTCACCTTGATAAATATCGACGGAAGCGAGAGTGTGGTCATGTGGGAAGAGTTCATATTGACCAAGGCATAACCCAGGGGGCTAATTGCCAATTTAGGCTTGTTTGGCACTTCGACGTTTCGGCACTCGGGATACCAAAGGGCATGTTCCCTCGTGCTCTCAAACCCTGAAATCCAGACTTATAGATATTGAGATGATAGCATGTGGTTAAGTCCCGATGAACATACAAGATTCTCTCATAGGATCTCAGGGTCTATAACGACCATCAGATGTGAGGAAAAGATGTCAACTTTAAGCTTGGGCGCGAATGAGCCTTAGGGTAAGTGGCGAGCAGATATGGACGACCAAAGTCCACCCGCCCATATCTACGGCTAAGGCTTCATTCCAAAGCCCCCTTGTTTTTCTTCCTTTAGTGNGGGGGGGGGTTGAGAATCGAACACGGAACTCTGGAACGATCAGGATTTATTCACCTTGATCAACGATATTCAGGCGGATTCCGAACCCCCCTTGCCATTATGCCTTTAATGGGGGGGGTGGGGTCCAGAATGGTGTGGCGTGTGAAGTGAGACCCGTCTCCTGTCACATCGCCCACTGTGTTGTGTTTCCCCTCTCGCCACCCGTACTCCACGCAACCGTGCAACAGGGCTGTTCCTAATGGCCATTTGCTAACCCTGTAGGGATTTGTCCCTATTGGCCAATCACTAACCCTATCGGGGTTCGACGGTTGCAGAGTTGAACGATTCGACATCCCTGTGGCGCCAAGCATGAAATACAAAGAGGCGTCATGATTATTTGACCTGTGATCATGACCCGTGATCACATGGGAGCAGAGAGAGAGAAAGAGCTAGCTTACGCTAGGCCTCCGTAGATATTTCGGAGGTGCTGATTCTGCATAAATCAACAAAAAGTTGATTACAGTAGTGGGTGTGTGACAAAGTGGTATTAGAGAATGGTGACAACACTCGGCTTGATTGGGCTCATGAACGAGTTGCGCATAAGCTTTGTTCGAAGCACTCCTAAGAGGAGTAACCCCCTAACCTAACTCTCTTATCTAGGATCAAAACGTGGAAACGAGAACCTAACTGTGTATGCATGTGAAAGAGTTATGAATTTATGCACAGTTGTAAAAATGTATCTAACTCTTGACTAATCACCAACATTTGTCTTTTCACCCAAGCGGATGATCAGTCGCGAGAATTTACAGACGCAGAGAATGGTGACTCACCAAGAGATGGGAGAAGGCTCCCAGAATAGATACAAAGAGTCTGACGAAAGAAGAGCAATAGGAACCCCTCCAGATCTAGCTGAGATTGTGAGGAGTCTCATGGTTGAATTGCAAAGCTGCAAAGTCGACAATGAAAGGATGATGAAAGAACAAGAAAAGAAAACTGAAATTAATGCAGTTTTACTGTAGAGCTTATCCGACCTACAACGACAAATGCAGCATGAAATCGGGATGCAGAAACATGGTCATATCAGTGGCCATACTGAGAGGAGCACCTTAAAGAAGGTCCACCCCAGAGGTAAAGGACCAGTGCCAGACGATTCCTCTGAGAAGGAAGTTGGTGATTCAGAAGGCTCTTCCAGCAGCAGGACCGGTTCCTATTCTCGAAGAAAACATAAGAAGCAAAAGACTTCCAAGGGTCATAAATTTGAGGAATTCAGAAAGGCCAAACCTCCCTCCTTCGATGGTGAGATAAAGAAGGGAGAGGAAGCAGAGGCTTGGATACTTGGACTGAAGAAATATTTCATTGTCCATGATTTTTCAGAGAATTTGAAGGCTCGAGTGGCCACTTTCAATCTTAACGGAAAATATTCCATATGGTGGGAAGATCTTAAGAATGTGAAAGGGGTCTACGAGGAGGACCTGTCCTGGAAACAGTTTAAGAAATACTTCCGAAAGAAGTATTTGTCGGAAAAATATTTCGACGAGAAGGCTAAAGAGTTTTCTGAACTCAAACTGGGGAAACTCACTATAGAGGAATATGTCAGCAAATTCCTCGACTCATTGAGATATGTACCCTACATCAAAGAAGAGAAGGTGAAGGTGCAACGCTTCATCAGTGGGCTACCCAAGGAATACTGGAACATAATTGAATTTGATGAGCCAAAGACCTTAGAAGACACTATTCGAAAGGCAACATATTGTCATGAACAATATGGACATCAGGCAGAGTCCCGTGGAGACTAGAGACAGAAGAGTGGTTCAAGATTTCAGAAAAAGGGGATCAAATCCTTAGGATTTAAGAACTACAAGAAGAAACCTAGAATGAACTTTCCATCCTGGAGTGTACTCCAGCAAAACTTTCCCTCATCACACAGAAATAAAACTTTTGGACCTACACCAGTAAAGACTGATAACCCAAAGAGAGAACCTTTGAAATGATGGGGTTGCGAAGAAGAGCATCTCGTGAGAGACTGTCCACACCGACAACAGAACAGTCGGAAAGTTTATAACATTCAGGAAGATACCACAGTCAATGATGTGGCAAGGAGTGTGTCGTAGATTTATGCAGCCTTGGATAATAACCAAGCTGACCACCAACCTTCAGTGGTGGAAATAGAAGGTATGATTTTCAACCATCTGGTGTCTGTTTTGATTGACCCTAGTTCAAATTTGAATTATATAGCCCCTCGAGTTGTTGATAAGTGTAAACTACAGCCACAAAAACAAACCAAGACATGGTTAGTACAGTTAGCTACTGGCACTAAAAAATGAGTAGGAGAGGCCATACCATCTTGCCAATTAATATTGGGTGAATTCCCCACCCAAGCAACCCCTAACATATTACCCCTAGGATCGTATGATCTATTGATTGGTATGGACTGGTTGGCCGCCCATAAATCCAGACTAGAATGTTACCATAAAACCTTAGAATGTGTGAGCAAAGAAGGAAAAAGGATAACCCTTCAAGGGATCCGAAAACCTGTCTCGGTGAGGCAAATACTAGCCCTGCAAATGAGAAAGTATTGTCGAAAAGGATGTCCCCTATATGCAATACAGGTGTTGAAAACAATCGAAGGTGATAAACCAAGCCCTGATAATCACCATATCCTGAGAGAATACAAAGATGTGTTTCTAGAAGAGGTACCGGGTCTACCTCCGAGAAGAGACATTGAATTCTCGATAGAGCTCGCACCAGGAGCGGTGTTGGTGTCTAAGACACCCTACCGGATGAGCACACCTGAGTTAGTTGAACTCAAATTGCAATTGAAAGAAATGATGGATAAGGGTTATATTTGACCCAGCGTGTCCCCATGGGGAGCACCAGTCCTGTTTATGAAAAAGAAGGATGGCACCCTTAGACTGTGTATAGATTATAGACAACTCAATAAAGTAAACATAAATAATAAGTACCCCTTGCCCAGGATCGATGATCTATTCGATCAGTTGGAGGTGCGTCTATTTTCTCAAAGATTGACTTGAGGTTGGGATACCATCAAGTCTGAATCAAGGGTGAAGACATCCATAAAACCTCTTTTCAGACACGGTATGGTCACTATGAATTTGTGGTAGTGCCATTTGGGTTAACCAATGCCCCTGCCACTTTCATGTGCTTAATGAACAATGTACTCAGTAAATTTTTAGATAAATTTGTACTAGTTTTTATTGATGACATGTTAATCTACTCTAAGAATAGAGAAGAACA
>SNQJ01S0072822.1:0-10596 GCA_010110895.2 Picea sitchensis | reverse complement strand
ATTACACCCTTTACCCATCCCAGAATGGAAATGGGAAACCATCTCCATGGATTTTATCACTGGATTGCCAACTTCAACCAAAAAGAATGACACCATTATGGCAGTGGTGGATAAACTGAGCAAGTCTGCTCATTTCATCCCCGTCAAATCAACCTGCAAGGCGATAGATATCGCCTAGGTATTCATGAAAGAGGTATTCAGAATGCACGGTATGCCGAAAGAGATAGTGTCTGACAGAGACACAAAATTTACTTTCAATTTTTGGAAATCACTGATGGCTGGTTTAGAGACCAAATTGTTGTTTAGCACCGCCTATCACCCTCAAACCGATGGACAAACAGAAAGAGTGAATCAAATATTAGAGGATATGTTAAGGATGCATGTAATGCATCAACCCAGAAAATGGGAAGATTACCTGCCATTGGTAGAAGTTGCCTACAACAACAACTAACAAGAATCCTTAAAGATGAGTCCCTTTGAGGTCCTCTATGGTAGGCCGTGTAATATTGTAATCAGTTGGAGTAACCCTGTAAATGGGATTTCTTTTGGACCCGATATATTGAAAGAAATCGAACGGCAAGTGACTCAGATAAAACAAAATTTGAAGGTCGCTTAGAACCGATAGAAAAGTTATGCTGACCAAAAGAGAACTCCAAGAGAGTTCAAAATGGGAGACCATGTATATCTAAGAATTAAGCCTAGAAGGAGTTCCCTGAAAATGGGAGCTTGTGCCAAGTTAGCACCCCGGTATTGTGGACCCTTTGAGGTTCTAGATAGAGTGGGACCTGTAGCCTATCGGCTAGCACTTCCTCCCATAGTAAAAGAACATAATGTTTTCCATGTTTCATTACTGAAGAAATATGTACATGATGCTAATCATATAATTAACTAGTTTGTGATCCAAGTGGAACCGGAGGGAGAATTTATACCATAACCCCAATGCATATTGGACAGAAAGGAAACCCCGCTTCGGAACCGAACCATTGCACAAGTCAAGGTGCAGTGGAAACATTTTGGCCTAGATGAGGCTACATGGGAAATGGAGGATGCCATGAAACAAGCATATCCAATTTTGTTTGCATCCAAACATGCATGACATGTTGATAGATAGAACATCGGGGATGATGTTCCTTTAAAGGGGAGGGAATTATAACACCCTGTTTCCCCCGGTTTGAAAAAATAACTAGATTGGCCAAGAACTGTGGCAAACTGAGAAATGTGAATATGTGATGTGAATGGACCTTGTGGAAAAGGTCGATGAATGTGAATAATATTATGAATTTATATTGCAGGACTGTTGAGAGGGGATATGATGAAAAAGAGACCATGATGGTTGTCGAAAGGCGGTGGAAGGCACCTATAAAGGTGGCATTAACTTCCACCGAAAATCAATACCGTATTTGGACTCCACTGGCCCGGAGAACCAAAAGCGGCTCACTGGCCCTGAATTAAATGCCTCGCAGGTGGTAGGTAGATGGCTCCTCAAGAATTAATGAGGGATGGGGAGGTGAAACGCCCATCCGTAGATCCATCAGGCATGACCAGTGGGAGGGAAATCGCGCCACATGCAACCTCGCAAGAGGATAAGGTGTGGGGGAGAAGCGATTGGGGGAAGATGCAAGGGGAGAAAGAGAACTCTGGTGATATGCAGAGTGGGTGATAGCAGAGAGGAAGGAGAGTAAAATTCACTCCTGGTCACTGGAAAACATAGATGTAGTCTCATAGCATCGTGGTCTTAGCTCGGGGGTGGCTATTGGTAAATCCACTGGGAGTCGTTGAGCCTACGGTTGGGTGGAAACGAGAACCCCTCTCAGCAGTTGTATAACCCCTGGTGTTACTTTCTAATAAGTGTTTTGCCTTTGGCATCTTGAAATATATGTATTCTGACAATTATGCTCATAAGCTGTGAAATTGTGAATAATTTCAGTATAAGAATGTCTGTATGATGTTTTGATCAGTATTGGTAGTTGTATGTTTATAACGGAAAGAATACGTGTGGCTTATGTTCTCTTAAATCATTATTTATATGCATACTGATCTAATTCAGACTTCACTCTTGGTTCTCGGGAGAGAGATACCCTTATCTACCTCAGATAGTACCCTAGGTAAACCTCCCCATAGAGATACCCTTCTTGAAAAAGCCCATCAAGAACCTGGAAAAAGGACGTGAAGGCACAAGGCCTTAAGAAATCCATGATAAGTATCGAATCAATGGACAAGATCCCATCGGGAGATTGGTGGTCACTTGCGACCGTCAGATCGGAAGAAGAAACTAGAGGGTTAAGTGCCTTAACCCTGAATAGGTGTTGATCGACGGACGAGATCCCGTCGGGAAATCTGTGGTCACCCATGACCATTAGATTTGTAGGAGAAAGTAGGGGGGTTAAATTCCTTACCACCTTATCTTTCTGTGTCTTCATGTGTAGCGAAGAGATCGGGATCGTAGATACCCAAGGTCCATGAGAACATCTGGACCATTCATTTTTCCATGTCCAGGGAGTTGTGGGAGAAGGCACAAGTTAGGAACATGTTTGAGCCATCAGATCTCAGTTGGAAAACCCGATAGCCGTTGGATCTGTCAGGAGATACCCGAGGGTTAAACCCCCAGTGAATATGGGTGAAATCTCCGAAATAGATCTGGACCGTCCGATTAAAGGAGGCCACGTGTCGTGAGATCTCCCATTTCGGGAAATCGAGAATCGGGAACTCAGGAGTTCCGTTGACGAGAGATCAGGATGTTCCATGGTAGAAACCCTGAGGTATATTCGGGTCATCCGATTAAAGGAGGCCACGTGTTGTGAGATTACCCATTTTGGGAAATTGGGGATCAGGGATTCAGAAGTTTTGTTGCCAAGAGGTCGGGCTCTCGCCTTGATAAATCCCGATAGAACCGAGAGTGTGGTCATGTGGGAAGAGGTCATATTGGTGAAGGCATAACCTAGGGGGATAATCATCAATTTAGGCTTGTTTGGCACTTTGGTGTTTCAGCACTCGGGATACGGAAGGGCATGTTCCCTCGTGCTCTCAAACCCTGAAATCCAGACTTATAGATATCGAGATGATAACAAGTGGTTAAGTCCCGATGAACAGACGAGATTCTTTCGGAGGATCTCAGGGTCTATAACGACCGTCAAATGTGAGGAAGAGATTTCAACTTTAAGCTGGGGTGCGAATGCGCCTTAGGGTAAGTGGCGAGAAGATATGGATGGCCAAAGTCCACCCACCCAGATCTACGACTGAGGCTTCATTCCAGATCCCCCNATTTATTCGCCTTGATCAATGACATTCAGGCGGATTCCAGATCCCCCTTTCCATTCTTCCTTTAATGGGGGGGGGATCCTGAATGGTGTGGCGCTTGAATTGGGACCCATATCCTGTCACCTCACCCACCATGTTGTGTTTCCCCTCTCTCCACCTGTACTCCACTCAATCGCATGACAGGGCTGTTCCTAATGGCCCTTTGCTAACCCTATAGGGATTTGTCCCTATTGGCCAGTCATTAACCCTGTCGGGGTTCGGCAGTTGCAGAGTTGAATGATTCGACATCCCTGTGGCCCCGAGGCACAAAATACAAATAGGTTTCATGGTTATTTGACCTGTGATCATGAACCGCGATCACATGGGAGAAGAGAGAGAGAAAGAGCTAGCTTACGCTAGGCCTTGTAGATATTTTGGGGGCTCTGATTCTGCAGAAATCAATGAAAACTTGATTATGGTGGTGGGTGTGTGAGAAAGGCCTTTAGAATTTAAGTTGGGTCAGTTTGTGGGAAAAGGTTTTCTAAAAGGGGGTTTGTAAGACCCTTTCTTGAAGAAGTTTCTTTAGTTGATCTCCTTAAATCTACGACTTGATTTGACAATTTCTAAACGACCTTTTGTAAACTTTCAAGATCTGAACTCTCTGATTGAGTTTTGGTTTGGGGAGGTCTAGGAAGAATTTCTATTTTCTTCTTGGAAGATGGGGTAATCTCTGCCTCATTATTGATATTATCCTTTAGGCTTAGAATATCTTTCTCAATTTGGCTCACCTCCTCGAAGGCTTCCAATAATGTTGCCTTCTTAGACCTTTTTACCCAAATTGCTATGTTCTGGTGTAGGGCTTTGGTGTAGTATGTGATGATAAGATTTTCAGAAGGAATTGAATCAATGGGGATTCCATTCTTTAATGTTAGAAACCTTTGATTAAAGTCTTTTATTTTTTCCTTGGGGTTCATCTCTAAACTGGAGAGTTCCATGACTAAGACTTCGGGAGATTTGTCATCTCCGAATTTCTCAAGGAAACAAGATTCGAATTTATCCCAAGATACAATGGTGTGGGGTTGTTGGGAAAAATACCACGTAGAGGCATTGCCTTCAAATGTGTACAGAAAATTCTATATACTACATCTTCGTGTTCTATGCTTCAGAGTCTAATGGCTAGCATGAATTTTTTTATGTGATCCTCAGTGATTTGCTTAGAATCTAGATCGAATTTAGGGATCCATTTCTCCATATGTTTAGGCAAAGGGTACTGGGGTCCAGGTATGGCCACAACATCTTGATCGAGCCAAGTTCTGGCGGGATTGTTTGGATTTTCCATGGGCATGGGTGGTGTCGAAGGCTGAGATGAAGAAATACCTTCGTCCGATGACTCTTCTCCCGAAGAAGAGGGAGATGAAGGCAGTGGTGAAGGTGGGATACTAGATCCTCGGGCTGCGGGAGTGGGGATGTGATCTAGATCTGTAGGATTTAGGAGAAGACCAGTTCCTTCAAGTTTCTCCCTGATATCAGAGAAATCTAGCGGTTGATTCAGTGGTCAACCTGGTTTCTTGATACAGGCCAAAGCACTGTGTGTCGTTAGAAGTGATTGGCGAACAATTTCTTGTACGTCCGACCCTGGAGGGTTTGGTGTTACTGGCTCAATGATAATCAGTGGATTTTCATTTGAGGTGGTTGTTTTTTGAGAAGTAACATTGTCTTCAGAGAAAATTCTATAGGGGAGCGGGTGTGTGGGGGAGGATTCTTGCGACCTCCACGTGCCATCAATCGTGCTCAGGCCCTCCTTCTAGGGCCATTTGTTGACGAGTGAAAATGACCGTCCGTTAATTGGAAGAACGTGTCCGATCCTGGGTTGTCTAAATAACCCAATATGTTTGGTATAACTCATTCTGACGATTTTAATGGCTTCGTTGGCCAATCTAAAAGTCCTAGAAGAAAGAAATAAAAGAGCTAGCTATTAACTAACCACTTAATATATATATGTATATAAATATATATAACTATTGTAGATAATATTTAAACAACAGATCTGCCTATATTATTTATGTGCATGATATACAAGTTGCGAGTTTTAATCTAAACTCACGAAAATCTATGTAAATATCGCTACTTTAACAAAAGAAAAGCACATAAGCTATTTTTTGTTTTCTCTTTATTAATCTAAGATTAAACTGAAAAAAATATTATGAAACAGGAGTATGTGGAGGGTCAAAGCCAGACCATATATTAGAGTTTCAAAACAAAAAAAAATGATAGAAAGAAATGAACTAACCTATCAATGAGCTAATCGACATGCATCCAACATCTGTATGATTATAGAATGTCCAACCAGTCTGTCCAAGAGATAAATCTACAATGAACCTTGATACTGTTCGAAATAAATGCAAAACAATATATTGACTGTTGAATTTTAACGACAGAACGATGAGATGCAAATAATCGTTGTGGTATTTGTGATTGCACAAAATTACATTTAAGATAAATTTAACTGTAAAAACATGGTTTTGATCATTCAACAAAACTGACGAAAAATATTATCATTTGGGTTGAATGGATGATCACTCTTTTTCATATTTGAAGCATAAAAAATGTGGACTATATTTTAAAGAAATTTCCCCAATGTCATAATAAATTGTGAAGACAAAAGCTATCAACAACTATTAGTTAATTAGGATAAACAAACCATAAACAAAAACAACATTTACAGAGAGATAAAGCCAAAATGTATATATATGTTCCGTCCAAATTCGTGAATAACTTGTCCACCTTCAACCCCAGGCCAATATCTCTTCATTACAAAAAATACAAGTTTTTAAAGGGTTCAGAAAAGCTAACTGTCTTATCTTATGATATAAGATTAAATCTCCACAATCATCTACTGATTACAAAAATAGGGGGGAATATAACCACCCTAGATCACACTACATCTCTAAAAACTAAAAGAGTTTGTTCCTTTTTACACAAAAATAAGCCATGGGTATGGCTAATAAGAACATAAATTCTTCATATCATTTGATCACCATAAAGTGCTAGATATCCTCAAAGAAAAATATGAAATAAAAAATTCAGATATTCATTTAACTGATATTTTCCAAATTTCAAATAAGAATAGAATGGCTACAGAATCTGCTAATTCTGTAGCTAGTCTTATTTTAGCAACAAAAACTAATTTATTCTATGAACAAGATTGTAACACAATAAAAAAAAATCTTTACCTTTAATTGGAAAATCAAAACGATTCACATGATCTCAGAATTGATCACTGTTGTTACACTCTTGGCGTTTTTTACTATGATGTTGCTTGTTGTTTTCAAATGTTTTCCTTGTCTCTGAACAATGGAATTGAGTCTATGATTTTCATCTGTTGGGGGTTCGACCTGATCAGTAAGGTTTTTGATTTATGATTGTAAAATGGGTATGTCTGCATAATATTTGTCAATCCAAAATAGACAAGTTTCACATTGTGAATCTGTAACGGTCGTTTGAGAATACCCACGGTTGTGTGTCAGACTATGCCCATTGTTGCCTTTAGGTTTGTTATCAAACTTGATACCTAGAAATCCTTGACTGTTCTTCAAGCAGGGTGGAAAATTATCCACGAAATTGTAAGCCTGGTCGGGATCTGCTTTGAAGGAAGGAGGGTCTTCTTTGGCCAAGAATCTCTCGATTTGCAAATCTGAGCTTTCATGGATCTAGATCGTTTTGATCGAGCTCACACGAGCATTTGGTTTATTTCGTAGTTTCCTTGAGATCAACCTACCTGCCCTTTTATTTTTAAAACCTAAATCGATATCACCTTTAGATGGGTTGCCCACAGGTCTGTTTGTGTTCTTAGCAGAGGGGTTAGGACGCAAGCGTTGTTCATGGCTCTGCTTAGCAACTTTTGGGTCGGGTATAGGCTTACTGAGGGTGGTCGTAACACATGCCTGTGTAGATGAAGGGACTATAGTTTCCTCTATCATGGGTTTGTCAAACTCTACAACATCAAAGTTAACGAAGCCATTTCAGGTTAGGAAGGCATTCCAGTCATCATTTTCTAACTTCAATTGATGTACCAACAATATCTTTATCAAACTGTGGTGAAATAGGCTCGAATCCAATTGTTGTCTCTTGTACCTCTTTGCCATTTTATACAGGCTTCTCCACAGGTAATAGGGAATATTTAATTGAAACCCGATGAAATTCATCAACAAACATATATGATATAGAAAAACAAAACCAAAGCGGCCTTCACACATCACGAATTATTTCAATACTGCTAGCAAACCATTCCACCGAGTTTTCAACAGGGACATGGGCATACCTTTGTCCCAACAATTGATTTTTTGAGATGTGAAGAAAAGGCTCCATGGAACCTCCTCGACCTTGGCGTTTTTGAACCACTTCTTCCCACTCAAAGGAAGACTTGTTTCTTTACCTAAACATTTCTCTGTGACCTCAACTTGAGTGTCTCCTACCTTGGTTCGACATTTGTCAAAAGAAAGGGTGAATTCCTGAGCGGTTCGCAAGTTAAAACCCTGGAATTTCTCAAGAAAAACAAGATAGCCTTGACTGTCGAGATCCTCCCTTGCATCATCATGCAGGAGCATGGTATGAGAGCCATTGGGTTCAATCCTGACAACTGGGGCCATGGGGATAGAAAAGACAGACAATAAAACACAGTGAGTAGGGATGGTTTCTAGGAGAAGACCAGAACGACATTTCAAAACCAAAACTCATCAATACCCTAGCGCGTATGAACATAGGCTCTTCAATACCAAATGAAGGCATTTCGTGAAATGAATGCTAGGAGTACATGAGAAACCCGATACTTAGCTCGAGGTGATGGGATTATCATTGTTGGACTGCCACCTCCCACAGGGTACAGGCCACAACCAGGTGCACTAAAAACTATTATTGTGCAACGAGGTGGGTTTGGTTTCTAAATTTTAGGAGAGAAAAAATTTTATAAACCAAAATGTGATGACAAGGATAGGCATGACCAAGAGCCATAAACAATATATATCATGGTTTAAATCAAATGGATCATTGGTGATTCAAATAACAACCTAAAACATGCTTCACATTTGAGGAGTCAATAAAGAAGATGAGCTTCATAGTAGGAAAGAATCTTTATTAACAAAAATTGTAGGGCCATCCACCTTTCATAATATTTATATAAAGAGGTCAAATCCTCGTTCATGATTTCAGTCATGAACAAAGCATGAAAACGAAAATACTATGAATAACCAAAAGATCACAATTGTAGTTTCAAAAATTGCTTATGAAGAACAATAATCATATGACCCCAGGTAGGTAGCTAAATGCTTAAAAAAGTTGAAAATTTGTGGGGCTGCCAACACAACTATAATGCACAAAGAAACCACAACAAAAGATATACATGGTTCACCCCAGTGTGGGGCTACGTCCACCAACGCTTCTCTTCTTTATTGTCTTCTTTCAATCTTCTACAAGCACAGAGACATGGGAACCTACTCTGCATAGGACAAGATATATGTGCACACCTCGCGATATCCTCCTTCCTTGAGCTAGGTTTAAGCACAAATCCTTCTTACAAGCTGCACACAAGCTTCTTACAATCACTTTCACTTAGCTCTGCAAGTTCTTAACACACAGTAAGCACAAATCCCTTTGCAGTCACATAGATCAAACTCTAGCACTTAGCATCTTAGCGTCTTCCTACATCGCCTAGATATCTATTTATACATTACAACTGGGGCCTAAACATGGGTAAACCCATACCCATTACATAAACCCTAAACCCAAAAATTCTCTAAGAAGGGGCGCGATCCTGCGATTTCCGCTTCGCCTTCAACCAGCCTATCAAAGTCCCAAAATGGTCAAACATGACCAAGGTTCTCCAAAACTTGGTCAAGGGCTGACACATACGTATGTTTCACTACTGACAAGTCACGTACCTATTTAAAGATTGATATAAGTTGAGGATTGAATCCTCTTCTTAGTTGGTGTTGAGTTCTGTAAGCTAAGTCTTGCATTGCAGAGTTGGTTCTCTTATGGAGTTGTAACTCTATTCAGTTGTTGTTGATAAACCCAAGGATTGTAGTCCATAATAAAAAGAAAATTGTACATACATCTTGTGTTCTTTGTGTTCTTTATGGTGATGGTTTGTTGATGATATATGTTCACATACAACTGGTTATAAATGACATTAATAAGTGATGAGTAAATGGTGATTGCTAACTAAGGAGTTTTTGTGAAGGGAATTTTAATAAGATCCCTACATTGATTCTCCCCCCCTCTCAGTGTGGCCAGTGTGTCCAACAATTGGTATCAGAGCGATGCCTTCACTATAAGAGTTAACAATATTGGAGGAGATCCATGGACACATAAATTTATAATGAAGTTCCAATCCTTGATGAGAAAAATTATTCAACATGGAGAGTAGAAATGAAAGTGCATATGAAGGAAAAAGGAGCAGGAGTTTGGAAAGAAACTATTGGTGGATCAGTTCCTTTGAATAACATGTCAAAGTTTGTAGCTCAAAAGGAAGAAAAGAATAATGATGCATTGGCTCTCAAAACCATCTTCAATGGACTCTCAAGTTCTATAAAAGAGAGCATGGGACAATGCACTTCTACCAAGGATCTATGGATAAATCTAGAGAAGACATACCATGGAAAAAAGGAAGACACTAAAGACAACTCCACCAAGAACAATGAAGGTAAATAATCTCCACAATCCTCTGATTTCAATAATTCTAAATGTGATGATGTTGAATGTTTCTCTACATGTGAAGAAGAAGATCTAGAAATAGTTTGTGAAGAATCAGATGATAATTATCCCATGGAAGAAGTAGAAGAATAGCATTCAAAGCTTAAAAAGAAAGTTGATTGGGGTCTATATGAATACAACTATGACCATAGTTATATAGACTATAGCTATCTTTCGTATAACACTAAAAGGTTTCTTGAAAAGAATTAAAAGCATATTTTGAAACTAAAGAAAATGCTCAAGGAACAAGAAGAAAGTAAAATGTATCAATTAGAAGAAAAAGAATAAGAGATCAAAATACTAAAGAATGGAATAGAAGAAAATAAGAAGGTAGATAATGAGTTTATAAAAATTCTTGAAGTTAATATCCATCTTAGGACCCAAACTAAAGAAGTCAAAAGGTTTGAGGAAGTACTAAAGAATCAAGTAAATGAAAAGGAAGAGTCGTGTCATAAGTTGGAAGCTAAGTTGTTGATCTTAGAAAGAAAGTAGAGAAGTCAAACAAATTCTTGAACAACTCATCAATATTGAATGAAATCTTGGATAGTCAAATATCACCAAATGATAAATCAGGTCTTGGATACAACAAAGAAGCTACACATGTTGAAG
>SNQJ01S0072821.1:7151-37867 GCA_010110895.2 Picea sitchensis | reverse complement strand
ATTTACTTCACCATCATATATGGGCAACTCAAATTTAACATCAAGTTTTAACAATGGCATTTCATTCTTATTCTTATGAACATTTTTCTTTCCATTAGATTTAGAACTTGAACTTGAAGAAGAAGGAGAAGAAGGAGGTGTTGGTGGAGGTAAAGGAGGAATCTGAGGATGGTCCTCTTCCTATTCACTTTTTCCTTTTGAAGATTCACCCAAAACTGGTCGCTTCTGTTCCAAGTAATCTTCGTACAAAACTTTCACCATCTCCGGCATAGCATGGAATGTTTTCCAGAATTCTTTCTCATCTTGAGAAATTCCTTCTTCCGATGCCATCTTCTCATTGTGAGAAGCTCTCTTTCTCAATCCAATTAATGGATTTTATGCAACAAGCTCGCCTTCACCACGCTGTATCTTTTCCCTGGTTAACATGCAAAACTCAAATCCAAACGTCAACTAGCTCTGATACCACTTGATCCGCAGGACCTTTTAATGACTATGGTTGAGTTTTAATTTTGCATGTGTTAATTAACCATTTGAGAAACTTAGTGAAAGAATGAGGAAACAAGAGGAATTATGAGAGGCATATACACATATGCAGATCTGAAATGAAATAATAGACAGCAAACCATAACACGCATATTGATAACGGAGTTCGGCACAACTTTGCCTACGTCTCCGGGCCTTTGTCTCTGTGGGGGAGGCCTCTTTATTTCTGTTCAAAAGCTCAAAATTATTACATCATTGCAGTGCCAATTGGCTACAAGACTAATATGGTCATGTTCGTCCAGATCTCTAGAACCCTGAAAAGAAAATGACACGCAAAACGGACATCCGGAGCTCCCAGAAATGACCCGACAGCGTCTGCTCCTCAAAAGCTTCCCTGCATAAAAATGGCTTTGGCTTGGCTTCTCTTCAGCATAACTCTGCTCTTTTCTTTCCTTGACTATCCTCCATGGCCTCAAACAGGCCTGGTTTATATATATTTGAAGTTGGTTGTTCATCCCCAACTTCCTCCCAAAATTTGGGCTCCAAAAATGCCCAATATCTCCCAAAAATGGATAAAATCAATAAAAATCAGGCTTATTAACAATAAAATTCCAAAAATTTAGCATAAAACCCACTTTTGAATTAAAATTATGGCGCAGCCCCCTTCATCCGACGCGCGCCCCCTTTGGCATGGTCATATGGGCCATGCATGTGGCCACGCGCCCATGTGCTAGCCCTCTCTCTGCTGGCTACTGGTCATGGCGCGCAGGCATAAGGCCAGGGCTAGTAGTTATAACCGAGCCCCCAACCGTTCGGCTAAGTCCTGGTCCTATGGGATCCGCATGTGATCTCGGCTAACGGACTACCTGTGCTCTGTATGGTAAAGGTCCTGGGTTGTATGGGGCCGCCCGGGAACCAAGGGCCAAGCCCTATCTGTAAATACCCCCGCGCGTTGGCTCCTGGCTATGGTGTGGTCACATCGCAATGTTTGTTGAACCGAGGGTTGGGGCTAAGCCCCGACCCTTTTCCCCACCAAATAAAACTTCAATCAAACATAAGTAATATGTTTAACATATAACGGTTAAGAACCAAACGAGGGTGGGCTGGCTAGCCCGACCCTTCCAGTCCACACACTATGGGAGGTCGGGGGTTCGACTCCCGTGCACGCCATATAATTTTACGCAAACCGGAGAGACAACCACAGGGTGCCACGTGGCAGCCCATGACTGGGCTACATGGCACCTCAACAACCAACCAATGTATGCCAAGTGTCACTTGTCGATTGGTCCACGTGCCTGCCACCTGTCACCGTAATGCCACTTGTCAACCTGTGCGTCTGCCATGTGTCTACCACCATACCTACTGATGTCATCCGTGCCACGTGTCACCCTTATAGTGGTGACACGTGTCACCACTGGATTGGTCCAGCTGTCTGCCCGTACGCCAAATCAGCCAGCCATGTGTTGCCTCTCGGGGTTGCAACGTCAGTTGTACGACCGTACGGCCTATACAATCATCATGCCACGTGGAACTGTACGGACTGTACAGTCATCCCCTTTTTTTTCCTATTTGGCTTTTCAGACAGAACGTGATATCTTTTGCATACGGAGCCCGTTTGACAAAGTAAATATACCGCCAGAATCAGGAAGACAAGACGGACACAATGGCGCTAATTTCATCACATTATGAGAACTTTTATTTTTGAGCATTTTTAAACTCTGTCAGGCTTCTGGATCCGATTTCGGATCAAAAAGTTGCTCGTGGATCAGGTCAGAGTTAAATAAGAAGTCAACAGAGAATTTCGCTCTATGACAGGCTTGGAGCAGATGGAAGAAGACCCGGTAGTGAATCAAGTCGCGAAGATTGTGGAAGCCATTCAATAGCTTCAATAGAGGGTTGCAGAACTAGAGCTACAAATAGTGTCAAGCACTCTGCAGGAAGTACGAGACCAAAGAGAAGCAACTGCCCAGAGCACAGTTGAAAGGATAAAGGCATTAGCCGTGGAATGTAAACATCTAATCAGTCGCAGTGCATAGACTTATGAGCGCCTTACCGAGGACCCTGAACTGAAGACAATGGAGTCACAGCTCCAAGAAGTAAAGTAGCACGAAGCATCAGTACAAGTGCAGTTGAAACTCCTATCAGCAATTGAGAGGATGAAAATATCCCAAGAACAACGCATGTCTCAGAAGCAGTTCCATGCTATATAAAGCAAAGTCATGGAAGTGACTCAAAAGCTCTAGCTAGTCCAGGATGCATCTTGCCTACTTTTTGAGGAGATTGAAGGTCGAGGAGAAGAGCTAGAACAAGTAGTCACTTTGGTATAACAACGCTTAGAAGGACCTGCGAACGAGGTAGTTATTCAAGAGTTTTCCAAACAGTAGGCCTTTGCGCACCAACAGGTTGAAGAAGCTCGAGCCAAGCTCGAGGATTTTGAGGTAGAGTTACCCAGACCAGAGTGACTCGGGACAAGTCATAGGTGAGTGTTGGGGGCATGTTGGCCCTTGACCAAGTTTTGGATACCCTTGGTCATGTTTGACCTCTTTTTGGACTTCGACAGGCTGGTCGAAGGCGTAACACAAGTCAAAGAAGAGATCGTGGGATCTCGACCCATTTTTAGGGTAGTTTTTTGGATTAGGGTTTATGTAACGGGTATGGGATGTTGGTCCATGGATTTACCCATGTTTGGGCCCATTTTATAATGTATAAATAGATATCTAGGAGATGTAGGAAGAGGCCAATGTGCTAAGTGAAAATAGTTGTGGATGCTTTGTGCATGCGATGTGTTAAGAACTTGCAGAGATAAATGCAAGTGATTGTAAGAAGCATTTGTATAGACAGTAAGAAGGATTTGTTCTTAAACCTAGGTCGGGGAAGGATGATCTAGCAAGGTGCACACAGATCTCCTATCCTATGCAGAGTGGGTTATGAGGCTTTGTTCATGTAAGGATATTGACAAAATATAATAAATAAGACGAAGAGTTGTTGGATGTAGCCCCACACTGGGGTGAACCACATATATCCTGTGTTATGGTTGTTTTGTGCATTATGGTTGTATGCTAGTGATGTGATTTATGCTTAGTGTCGATATCTTTATATATGATGCATCTGGTATACTAGATTAGTGCTTAGTAAGGTGAATGAATGTTTGAATTGATATTTTTCCATATGCTAAGTGCTTAGATGTGTTAGATCTAGTAGAATACTATGTTGTTCTATAATTAGGGTTTGTATCTGCGATGTGAATAAAGGTTAAATACTGATGAATGTTAGCTGCTAAGTGATTTGTTAGAGTGGTGTAATCACAGATCTGTGCCCCAGCTAGGTGGTAGACATTTGAGTCCTGCAACCACCCCTACCTCTACCTCAGGTGGGACTTCATCTACTTCGTAGGTGTTGCCGAAAGGGCCGGTAGTTAGGGTTTCATTGGTGCACTGTTGAAGCGTTGAACCCTGGGTTTGCCCCTGTGCCAACAATAGTGGAAGTCAGAAGAACCTGATCTTAGCAGAGGTCATCAAGTGGTTGGAACTTCCAATGACACTGCACCCGCAACCCTAAACCATCCGTTGGATTCACCTAGGAAGAGATCTTTGTTTCATCCAACAATTTCATCTTCCCTATGACATCAAGCCCTTCAAAGATGAGGTTTTGTGTGATATTTCTCCCCTTGAAGTTTGTGATGTTATTTTAGGCCAACCATATTTATGGAAGCGACATTTTTTGTATGAGTCTAGACCCCGCAGTGTTATTATTAATTTGGGTAGACAATTGTACATGATACTATAGGTAGCACCACCTACCTCTATTTCTTTAATCTCTGTTAAGAAATGAATTAAGTTCATCTCATAGATCGAAAATTTTGTCTTCTTTGTGATTCGTTCTCATAGTGAGTAGAAGGTCACTACCACATCTGTGACCTCTACATAGAGCCTCTCTTTGTGGTAGAATCAAGTGGAATAGATCATGAAAGACTACAGAGACATCTTCTCCTCACCCATCGAGGTATCGATACACTACCAAGTCAAGCATCCAATTGATCGAACCCCCGATGCACATTTTCCTAATGGACCATTCTATCATCGCTCGTTGATGTAAAATGAAAAAATCAAGCACCAGATCCAAGAGATTCTTCAAAAAGGCCACATCTGACCCAAATCCTCCTCTTGCAGAAGACTGATTGTACTAGTGTAGAAGAAAGACGGTACCTGGCAGCTCTACATTGATTACAGAGCATTAAACAAAATCACAGTCACAAACTGGTACCCAATTCCTCGAATTGATGACCTTCTTGACCAAATCAAGGGGGAAACGTTCTTCAACAATATTGACCTAAAGTTTGGCTACCACAAGTTTCAAATCGAACCGACTGATGTATGGAAGACAACTTTCTAATCTAAATAAGGTCTCTTCGAATGGATGGTCATTCCCTTTGGCATAACAAATACACCAACATATTTCATGAGGTTGATGGATGATGTATTGAGACCCTTCACCAACTCTTTTGTGGTGGTATATCTGGATGACATCCTCATCTTCAAAATAAATTGGGAGGAGCACATGTAGTGTATTCATTAGGTTTTGAGCACGCTACAACAACACAAGCTATATGCCAACTTGTAAAAGGCTCATTTGGCATGAACATGGTCCAATACTTGGGCTACATTGATGATGAGCATGGGGTACATGTGGATCCAGCTAAGATCCAATTCATTTGTGACCAGCCAACCCTGACCACACTAATCGAGTTTCAGAGATTCTTGGGACTTGCCAACTTCTACCAAAGGTTCGTGTTGGGATTATCCCATATTGCATGGGCCCTTGGCTAAGTGACAAAGGGAAGTGGAAAGGAAACGTTCACATGGGGGAAGTCACAAAAATGAGCATTTGATGATCTGAATCATCACTTATGATCATCTCCAATACTTTCCTTACTCAAGCTGCAACAAGTGTTCAATATTGACACTGATGCCCTCGACTATGTTGTAGGTGCAGTTCTCAGTCAACAAAGTCATCCAATAGCATACCATAGTGAGACACTCTCAAATACACTCTGTAAATACCCCACATATGACAAGGAAATGTATTCCATTGTCCAATCATGTCATCAATGGAAACATTACATTTTGGGAAAGGAGACAATCATCCACACTGATGACAAGCCTTTGCAGTTCATATAGACATAGGGGAGTTTGCAGAATGACCACCATCAAAATTGGTTCACATACATGTAACAATTTCATCTCAACATAAAGTATAAGACAGGGAGCACAAATCATGTCACTGACTACCTCAGTCGACCTCCCATTGCTGCACTCACCACCGTGCTCCATTCCTGTGGGCATGAGGCATCTGAGTGGCCACAACTTTATTAGCATGACTCTAACTTCACCACCTATCGACTCTTGGCTACATGCGTGAATGCCATCGATTTTCACATTTATGATGGATTTTTATTCCATCTAGACCACCTTTTTGTTCTCGAAAGAGAGAATTCAAAGATGATTTGGGAGGCTCACTACATTCACATGGCAGGACATTTTGGCATGGAGAAAAATGTGGTCATTCTACAGAAACATTTTTATTGGCCAAAACTTCAACATGATATAAAAAATATCTATCAAATATTTCACTGCATGTGCCATTTCCAAGCCAACCATCAAGAATAAAGGCTTATACACCCCTCTTCCTACTCTCGAGAAACCTTGGGAATCCATCTCGATGGATTACATGTCTGGCATTCCATCCACCAAGCAAGGAAATGATTATGTATTTGTGGTGGTTGATCATTTTCCGAAGATGGCCATTTTCAGAGCTTGCAATAAGAGCATCACATTGGCATATAATGCCAAGCTCTTCTTTGAACGAGTGTGGGTCCATTTTGGGATACCACATACCATCATCTCAGATTAGGCCAACATGTTCCTCAACACATTTTGGTCGAGTCTTTGGTCACTGCTAGACACAAAGATCACTAAATCCATTTCCTTCCACCCCAAAATCGATGTCCAAATAAAGGTCATCAATAAGATGATTATGCACATCTTGCGCATGTATAAATCTAAGCATATGCATACATGGGATGAGATTCTTCCCTATGTTCATCATAGCTACAACAGGGTTGTCCATAGCTCCACTGACCATAGCCCATTTCAGGTGGGGTTGGGATTCCAACCCTTAGGTCCCATTGATGTTCCACTACCTCTTGAAACCACACAGGAAGACTCTTCCCATGTTCAATCTAAGGCTGAAAAATACACCAGATTCATTGATCGGATTCATCACATATTCCAACAAGTCCATGACATTTTGAAGAAATCTAATGCTAAGTACAAGTAGTTCCATGATCAACACCTTGTACTACACAAGTTTTAGGTGGGAGACAAGGTATGGTTACATTTGCAGAAAGAACACCTTACAATGCCCCATCGGAATCTCTGTCCACTTCTATATGGGCTTTACACTATCCCCAAGGCTATGGGTGACAATGATTTTGATCTCAACACTCCCCCCTTCCTTGGCTTGCACCCAATGTTCAATGTGGACCTCCTTCGTCCATATTTTCCACCATTAATGGACACATTGGAGATAGCAGAACAATTGACACCAACAGATCTCAACCCTGACTACATGGAACATGCATACACTGATCAAATAGTGGACACACAAGTCAAGGGAACTCGCTAATAGAGGATCCATTTTTATCGGGTTTCTAAGGCAGGCCAACTCTTGCACCAAGGAAAGTGGATCACCTGAGACCAAATTCAACAGAAATTTCCTCACTTGATGGGGAAACTCAATGCAATGGAGACAATTGCTTCCTAAGGGGGGAGGACTGATCTAGGTGGATATTGGTGGTCACCCACCTATTCCAACTAACTCATCTTGACAATTTTTAGTCAACACGTTTCTCTGTAATGATGAAATTTCTTTGTAATTGTGGGTTCTACACTTCCAGGTCTATCCTGAATCCCTACACATCATCCAGGTGAATATCTTTGGCCTTCCACCTATTCCAACTATATTAGTTTAGAAGTTTTCATGTCAGTACATCGTTTTGTACTTCCAATTCCATTTTGGGTCCCTAAATAATGTTTTTTTGGCTTTCAACAATAAAACTATAGATGGAGTTAGAGTTTGATGACATAATGTGTAGTTCTAGAAAATACCTTTCCAATGGGCTATCACACACCTAAAATAGAGGTCGTATGAAAAAGTCACGACCCCGAGAAGTTGAGGTACCAACTTACCCATCGGGGACCACATAACTTTTGGCGTTTCATCTCCTAGGGTTAGGGTTTTGGATGTCTAGGGTTTTGGAATTCATGAGTAATGTTAAAAAGGCCTCTGGAGCCTCATTATAATCATTCTACTCAGACAAATGCATGTAGAAGCCACATCTCTTCTCGAAGATAGCTACCACCATTCAAGCAAGTTGTTTTCAGTTTTGCAATTTTACAATTTCAGCCTATTTTCTTTATTCAATAGAAGTTATTGATCCAAATTTATGAGTAGAATGAAATGAAAACACATATTTATAATATTAGCACAAAAACAAAGTGAATAACAATAGATATACAACAAGAATGAACTTATATTAAATAAGAAATATGTTGAAACTGTAAAATGCAGATTGAAACAAGCTTGCTAGAATGGTGGAAGCTTATCTCTAAGAAGAGATGTGACGACTATGCTCATTCGCAAGAAGATGAGTACAATGAGGCTTTGAATTCATTTTTACAATAAAAATGAAAACCAAAAACCTAGACATCCAAAAACCTAACCCTAGGAGATGAAGCGCCAAAAGTCATGTGGGCCCCGTTGGGGTAAGTTAGCACATCAACTTCCCGGGGTTGTAACTTTTGCATACGATCTCTGTTTAGGGTGCATGATAGCTCATTGGAAATTTATTGAGTAGGAGATTAATTTATGAGGATCAATCAAAGCCTTTCGTTATCATTGATGTGTCTGATCACTAAAAAGCGTCATTTAGGCCCTCAAAATGGCCCCAGAAGTTCAGAAACCGAAAAACTGCTAAAAATAGTAAGTTTCCAAATAATTGTTTTGAGCTAGTTTGACAAGGCGGGTGGCCACCGAGATCCCCCTGAATCAATCCTCCCCCATTAGGAAGCAATATTGTGTTGATTTCCCCCATCATATGAGGAAATTTCTACTGAATTTGGCCTCGAGTGAGCCACTTTCCTTGTTGCAAGAGTTGCCCTACTTTGACAACCCAATAAAGATGGATATTTTTTTGGTGAGTGCCCTTGACCTATGTGTCCACGATATGAGCAGTGGATTCTTGTTCCATTTCTTCGGGGTTGAGCTTCGTTGGTGTCAATTATTCATCTATCTCTGAGGTGTTGAATAATGGTGGAAAATAAGGCCAAAGGAGGTCCACATTGAATACTGGGTGCAATCGAAGGAATGGGGGAAGGTTGAGCTCAAAATAATTGTCACCCACAACCTTGGTAATGGTGTAGGGTCCATAAAAGAGTGGGTGAATCTTCCGATGAGGCCTTATAAGGCGTTATTTCTGCAAGTGCAACCAAACTTTTTCTCCCACCTGAAACTGGTGTGGCACACACTGTTGATCATGGCATTGCTTGTACTTGGCATTATACTTCTATAAAATATCCTGAACCTGATGGTGGATGTGTTGGATCTGCTCAATGAACTGGGTGTCTTTTTTATCTCCATTTGAAGCATGCAATGAGTCTTTCTGGGTGGCTGCAAGGGGCAGTACAACATCCATGGGACCCAATGGTTGAAATCCCAACCCCACCTAAAAGGGGATGTGGCCAGTTGAGCTATGTATGGCTCTATTGTAGCTGTGCTGAAAATAGGGAAGACTCTCATCCTAGGTGTGGGGGTTCTTGGAATCGTACATGCGTAGGATGTGCATGATCATCTGGTTGATGAACTCGATTTTTCCATTGGCTTGGGGGTGGAGGGAAGTGGACTTGGTGAGTTTGGTGTCCAATAGTGACCAGAGGCTCAACCAGAATGTGATGAGAAATCGATTGTCTCAATATGAGATAATGGTTTATCAGATCCAAAAGTGGACCCACACTCATTCAAATAAGATCTTGGAAGTAGCCTCCACTGTGATGCTCTTATTGTAGGTGGCCATAATTCCCATTTTGGAAAAGAGATCAGCAACCATAGAAGCACAGTCATTTCCCCACTTGGAGGATGGAAGGCCCAACATATAGTCCATTGAGATGGATTGCCAAGGCATTTTGGGAGTAGGAAGAGGAGTGTACATGCCTTGTTTCTGAATGGCCGGTTTGGAAATAGCCTAGGTGGTGCAGGATCGAATATACTTGTTAACATCTTGTCGAATTTTCGTCCAGTAGAAATGTCGTTGCAACATTGCCACTATATTTTCCATGTCGAAGTGTCTTGCCACCCAACTGTAGTGGGATTCCCAAATTAGCTTTGCTCACTCACTTCATGGAATGCATAGATGGCCTAGATGGATCAACAACCCATCCTTAAGATAAAAATCGATGAAAGTTGTGTTTGCACCCAACATATGATAGGTGTTGGTGAAGTCGGGATTTGCCTCATAAAGGCGGGGCCATTTGGAGGTCTAATGGACACAAGAATCAAGCACTTTGGTGAGAGTCACTACTGGAGGTCGGTTGAGAAAATCAACGACTTGGTTGGTACTTCCTGTTTTATACGTGATGTTGAGGTGGAACTGCTACAAATATGTGCACCACTTCTAATAGCGGTCATTCTGCAATTTTCCTTATGTTTGCATGAAATGCAATGGCTTATGATCAGTGTGGATGATTGTCTCCTTCCTGACAATGTAGTGTCTCCACTGGCAGCAAGCTTGCACAATGGAGTACATTTATTTGTCATAATTAGGGTACTTATGGACGACATATGATAGTGTCTAACTATGATAGGACACAGGGTGGACGTGTTGAGTGATGATTGTGCCCACAACATAGTCTAAGGAATCTATCTCAATCTCAAAATTTTGTTGCAGGTTAGGTAATGAAATCATTGGGGTGGAGCACAAGCGTTGCTTCAGATCATCGAACTATTTCTGTTGGGACAATCCCCACATAAATTTTCCCTTACCACCACCTCTGGTTATTTTTCTGAGGGCCCATGCAATATGGGAGAATCCCAACACAAACCTATGATAGAAATTGGCAAGGCCTAAGAAGCTCCGAAGATCAGTGAGCATGGTTGGGGATGGCTAGGTATGGATGACTTGGATCTTGGTTGGATCCACATGCACACCATGTACATCAACAATGTATCCTAGATAGTGGAATATATCCATGTCGAAGGAGCATTTTTCCCAAGTTGGCATATATCTTGTGCTGCCACAGAGTGTGAAGAACCTACTGAATGTGTTGCAAGTGTTTCGACCAAGTCTTGTTGTAGATGAGGATTTCATCCAGGTACACCACTAAAAAATAATTGGTGAAAGGCCACAAGATATTGTCCATCAACCTCATGAAATTTGTTGGGGAATTTGTCAAACAAAAGGGCATGACCAACCATTAAAAAATACCTTCTTTTTACTTGAAGGCAATCTTCCATACATCTATCTACTCTATTGGGACTTGATGGTAGCCAGACTTCAAATCAATCTTACTGAAGTATTTGGATCCCTTGATTTGGTCAAGGAGATTGTCGACTCAGGAAAATGAGTACCAGTCCCTGACTGTGATTTTATTTATCCCCGATAATCAATGCAGAGTCGTCAAGTCCCATTTTTCTTCTACACAAGAACGATCGAGCTGCCACATGGAGATGATTTGGGTCGGATGTGCTCCTTGTGGATAATTTCTTGGATCTGATGATGGATCTCCTCATTTTCTAAAAGAGAGCGACGATAGACTGGTCCATTGGGTAGCAGTGCGTCGAGGGTCAAACCGATGGAATGATTGACCTGACAGTGCAGAGGCACCCTAGTAGGTGAGAAGAAGATATCTTTGTATTCTTCCACGACCTTGTCCACTTGATCCTGCTACATGGAGAGGTCAGTCACATAGGCTGTGGATGTGGATGCAATCTTTCGTTCACTCTGAGAGAGAATAAAAAATAAGAAAAAATTCTTGGTATTAGAGATGACCTTCCTGTATTTCTTGGCATAGATCAAGGAAATTACACTAGGTGGGACTATCTTGGGTATCCTATACAATTTCCTGTTCAAAATAATAATAACACTATGAGGCCTAGAATCATATACAACATGATGTTTCCATAAATAAGGTTGTCCCAAAAAAATATCACAAACTTCAAGGGGAGAAACATCACACAATACCTCATCTTTGAATGCCTTGATGTCGTACGGTAGGCGACACTGTTGGCTGACATGAAGGTCTCTCCCTTGGTAGAGCCATCCGATGGTGTAGGGTTTCGGGTGTGGTCTTGTTGGCAGGGCTAGCTGCTTGACGACCTCCACTGAGATGAGGTTCTTCTATATATTGCTATCAACGATGAAGTGAAGCAGAGTTCCTTTCACCCACATCTGTGAATGAAATAGGAACTTGCCTTCGTCTGGCTCATGAAGTACACTGGGATGCATCTTGGTGGTAGCAATGGTGGAACTGGGTTCCACGTCAATGATCTGTCTCCCTTTTTCTGGTTCTGTCTCAGAGTAAAAAAATGCATTCAATTCATAGGCTTTCACCTCTTCCACCAATGAATTCTTTGAGCAGCAATCAACAGTGTTATTCCAGAGGCTCTTATGGAAGTCACACCACTTCCTGGTATCCTTCTTCGTCTTTCCATTGTCCATCTTTACTTATGGCTTCGACTGGTTTTCTCGAGGCTGCCCATATTTGTTATGTCATTTTTTTTGTGGGTTGGGGATTCCCTTTCTCTTCTTCTATTGTGAGGGGTTCCCAGACCCAAACTGCTGTGTATTTTGTTTAAGCTTCTACTCAATTTTGATGGCATATCGATACGTCGTGCCTAAGGACGAGATGTCCAAAAACTCCATTTCTACCTATATGTATCTATGTAGGGAACTGTGATACTCTAGCAGCATATGTCACTCAGAATATTTGATGCCCATCTTGGTGTGCAAGGTATGGAATATATTTGTGAACTCTAGCACTGCATGGTCCCTTTCCTACCACAGTGTGATCCATTTTGTACACAAGTCGTCATAAATTCCAACGCGGTAGTATTTTTCCTTAATAACATCCTTGAAAAATTGGCGACTGTAAATAATGAGGGTTCCTCCATTTCCTTTTGATCACATAAAGTCTCCCACCAATCTTTGACATGGGGGACGGCTTTGAGGAGCATAAAAGTAATATTTTCTCTATTCTAAAAGTTATGGACAAAAAAATACCCTTCTAGCAAATTCAATCATTTTTCTACAACATCTGCATCTATATGACCTTCAAATATAGGAATATCAAATTTTACATGTACCTTAAAGGGGGTGGCGCCTCCGCTCAAGGTAGATGTGTTGCTTGTCAACAATAGTTGAAGGATTTGTGCAAAGTTGTCCATCATATCGTTCCTCTTTCGCTTGAGGGATTCTTCGAGCAACATTTTGAAAGGATATCCTGTCATGTCTTCTTTATTTTCTCCCGTCATGGACGGTTTCTTGGGCATGTGAGAGCATTTTTACTCAAGATAAACAAGCTTAAGACCCAACTCTCTATACCCTGACCTCGTTGTGGACATGCACTAAAAAATGACAAGGAGAAGATTTCTTTGATACCACTGATCCATATTTATGATTAGAATGAAGAAAAAACACAGATTTATAATATTAACAAAGAGACATAGTGAATAAAATGAGAGATGCAATAAAGCTGGACTTCTATTCAATAAGAAACATGTTGAAACTGTAAAATGCAGACTGAAACAAGCTTGCTAGAATGGCGGCATCTTATCTCTGAGAAGAAATGTGACGGCTACACTCATTCGCCAGAAGATGAGTATAATGAGGCTCTAAAGGAATTTTTACAATAAAAATGAAATCCAAAACCCTAGACATCCAAAAATCTATCCCTGGGAGATAAAGTGCCAAAATTCATGTGGGCCCCGTTGGAGTAAGTTAGTACATCAACTTCCCTGGGTCGTAATGTTTGCATACGATCTCTGTTTAGGGTGAATGATAATTCGTTGGAAAGGTATTGGCGAGGAGATTCATTTAGAGGGTTCAAAAATATCCTTTGGCCATCCTTTAGCCATCATTGAGGTTCTTGATCACGAAAAAATGTTGTTTAGGCCCTCAAAATGGCCCCGAAAGTTCAGACACCGAAAAATTGCTAAAAATAGGAAGTTTCCAAAGAATTGTTTTGAGCCAGTTTCACAAAGTGGGTGGCCACCGAGATCCTCCTAGATCATTTATTGTTCAATGGATATGTGTTTTTTTTCTCTGTGTCTCTATGTTATTGTATTGAATTTGTTATTCATTTCGTTCTTCTCATAAATCTGGATCATGGGGACTCCTAATTCCCTTCAACATTATTTTCTATCAACAATGTTTTTGTAATTATCTTCTACCTGAGGTTTTCCATCATTGGCAGTTGTCTTTCCCAACAGTTCCATTCTTTTTTACATATAACATGCATCATCACATTCAGAATCATATTAGTTTTTATGTAAAATAAAATGCATGTATCATAACATTTAAATCAATAAATCATTTTCAGATATGCCCCAACATATCTCTATTCACTCGATCAAATTATCCTCATTTTTCTCCTAAGTGTAAACATAAAAATATTTGTGTTGTCTTTATAATTATGAAACTATCAACATTCTCATGCCAAAACACTTACATGCATCAACATACCAGTTTCTCATCCTAGAGATACACCATAAACAACAAAAAAGGAGTCAAGCGACTCTTCCCTTTTTCCAACTCCTTCTACATAGCCTGGGACTCTTAGTCCAACTAATTTATTCCAAGGCCGCACTGCCTTTACTTAACATGGATCAACCAAGCCTATTCATTTAAACATACTTATTTTTTTATTTTCCTTTTACCAATTGTACTTGTTTTCACAACTGTTCTTTTAAGTCTTAGAACTTTGTTAAGAAACTCATATTTTTAAAATGATAAAAGTGTCCCTCCTCCTTTCCTCCTTATTTGCTTCTGCAATCTATCCCTTTTGGGATTTTCTTGCTCTATTCCTTGAGCAGTTTTAGCCAAGTTTCATCTTGACTTTCTTTGGTAATTCAACATGCTACAACATCAAGATCTTGGTTCACAATTTAATCATGAACCCATGCATTATTCACATTCACTAAGCGTATAGTTTAACTTCATTTTCATTTTCCTTATGCATGCATTATATTTTAGAATGTAATCCAAAATTCTTATATAAATAGGCCTTTCATCCCACTTCCAACGGACTAGACGAAGCTTCCGATGCGGCCCTGTAAGGTGTTCTTTTCTCAAGTGAAATCAAACTTTGTCTCCCACCTGAAACTAGTGTGGCACACGCCGTTGATAATCGTGCTTCTTGTACTTGGAATTATACTTATATAAAATATCCTAAACTTGTTGGTGGATGTGTTGGATCTGCTCAATGAACCAGGTGTCTTTGTCAGCTCCATTTGAAGCATGCGATGAGTCTTTCTGGGTGGCCGCAAGGGGTAGTGAAACATCCATGGGACCCAATGGTTGAAATCCCAACCCCACCTAAAAGGGGATGTGACTAGTTGAGCTATGTATGGCTCTATTGTAGTTGTGCTAAACATAGGGAAGAATCTCATCCTAGCTGTGGGGGTGCTTGGAATTGTACATGCGCAGGATGTGCACGATCATCCGGTTGATGACCTAATTTTGGCCATCTTCCTGGGGGTAGAAGGAAGTGGAATTGGTGAGTTTGGTGTCCAATAGTGAACAGAGGCTCAACCAGAATGTGATGAGAAATCGATTGTCTCGATATGAGATAATGGTTTATGGGATCCCCAAGTGGACCCACACTCATTCAAATAAGATCTTGGAAGTAGCCTCCACTGTGATGCTCTTCTTGCAGGTGGCCATAATCGCCATCTTGGAAAAGAGATCAACAACCACTAACACACAGTCATTTCCCCACTTGGAGGATGGAAGGCCTAACATATAGTCCATTGATATGGATTCCCAGGGCCTTTCAGGAGTAGGAAGAAGACTCTATAGGCCTTGTTTCTTAATGGTAAGTTTGGAAACAACCTAGGTAGTGCAGGATCAGATATACTTGTTGGAATCCTATCGAACTTCCGTCTAGTAGAAATGTCGCTGCAACATTGCCACTATATTTTCCATGTCAAAGTGTCATGCCACCCGACTATAGTGGGATTCCCAAATCATCTTTGCTCACTCGCTTCATGGAATGCATAGATGGCCCAGATGGAACAAAAACCCATCCTTAAGATGGAAATCGATGAAATTTGTGTTTGCGCCCAACATATGATAGGTGTTGGTGAAGTCAGGATCTGTCTCATAGAGGTGGGGCCATTTGGAGGTCTCATGGAGACAAGAAAAAGACACTTTGGTGAGTGTCACTACTGGAGGTCGGTTGAGGAATTCAACGACTTGGTTGGTACTTCCTGTTTTATAATTGATGTTGAGGTTGAAATGCTACAAATATGTGGACCACTTCTGATGGTGGTCATTTTGCAATTTTCCTTGTGTTTGCATGAACTGCAGTGGCTTATGATTAGTGTGGATGATTGTCTCCTTCCTGACAATGCAATTCCTCCACTGGCAGCAGGCTTGCAAAATGGACTACATTTATTTGTCGTAATTAGGGTACTTATAGAAGACATATGATAGTGTCTCACTATGATAGGCCACAAGGTGGACGTGTTGAGTGATGATTGTGCCCACAACATAGTCCAAGGAATCTATCTCAATCTCAAAATTTTGTTGCAGGTTAGGAATGAAATCACTAGGGCGGAGCACAAGTGTTGCTTCAGATAATCAAACTCTTTCTATTGGGACAAGCCCCACATAAATTTTCCTTTACCACCACCTCTGATTATTTTCCTAAGGGACCATGCAATATGGGAGAATCCAAACACAAACCTGTGATATAAATTGGCAAGGCCTAAGAAGCTCTGAAGCTCAGTGAGTGTGGTTGGGGCTGGCCAAGTATGGATGACTTGGATCTTGGTTGGATCCACATGCACACCATGCACATCAACAATGTATCCTAGTTAGTGGAATCTGTCCTTGTCGAAGGAGCATTTTTCCAAGTTGGCATATAGCTTGTGCTGTCATAGAGTGTGTAGAACCTACTGAATGTGTTGCAAGTGTTCCACCCAAGTATTGTTGTAGATGAGGATTTCATCCAGGTACACCACTACAAAATAATTGGTGAAAGGCCGCAAGATAACATCCATCAACCTCATGAAATTGGTTGGGAAATTTATCAAACCAAAGGGCATGACCAACCATTCAAAAAAACCTTCTTTTTACTTGAAGGAAATCTTCCATAGATCTGTCTGCTCTATTGGGACTTAATAGTAGCCAGACTTCAAATCAATCTTACTGAAGTATTTGGATCCCTTGATTTTGTCAAGGTGATCGTAAATTCGGGAAATTGAGTACTGGTCCCTGAATGTGATTTTATTTAGCCCCAATAATCAATGCAGAGTTTCTAGGTCCCATCTTTCTTCTACACAAGAATAGTCGAGCTGCCACATGGAGATGAGTTGGGTCAGATGTGCCCCTTGTGGAGAATTTCTTGGATCTGACTATGGATCTCCTCATTTTCTAACAAAGATCGATGATAGACTAATTCATTGGGTAGCAGTGCGTCAGGGGTTAGATCGATGGAATGATTCACCTAACAGTGCAGAGGTACCCCAATAGGTGAGAAAAAGATGTCTTTATATTCTTCCACGACCTTGTCCACTTGATTTTGTTGCATGGAGAGGTCAATTGCGAAGGCTATGGATGTAACTGCAATATTTCATTCACTCTGAGAGAGAATCAAAAAGAAGAAAAACTTCTTCGTCTTAGAGATGACCTTCTCATAGATCAAGGAAATTACACTAGGTGGGACTATCTTGGGTATCCTGTACAATTTCTTGTTCAAAGTAATAATAACACTGCAAGGCCTATAATCATATACAACATTATGTTTCCATAAATAAGGTTGTCCCAAAAGAAAATCACAAACTTCAAGGGGAGAAACATCACACAATGCCTCATCTTTGAATGGCTTGATGTCATATGGTAGGTGACACTGTTGGCTGACGTGAAGGTCGCTCCCTTGGAGGAGCCATCCGATGGTGTAGGGTTTTGGGTGTGGTCTTGTCGGCAGGGCTAGCCGTTGGATGACCTCCACTGAGATGAGATTATTCTAGCTAATGCTATCAACGATGAAGTGAAGCGAAGTGCCTTTCACCCACATATGTGAATGAAATAGGAACTTGCCTTCCTCTGGCTCATGAAGTACACTGGGATGCATCTTGGTGGTAGCAACGGTGGCACTGGGTTCCACGTCAATGATATGTCTCCCTTTTTTTGGTTCTAACTCAGAGTCTAAAATTGCATTCGATTCATACACTTTCACCTCTTCCACCAATGAATTATTTGAGCGACAATCAACAGTGTTATTTGAGAGGCTCTTATGGAAGTTGCACCACTTCTTGGTATCTTTCTTCATCTTTCCATTGTCCATCTTTACTTATGGCTTCAATTGGTTGTCCCAAGGCTGTCCATATTTGTTATGTCCCTTTTTTGTGGGTTGGGGATTCCCTTGCTTTGCTTCTATTGCGAGGGGTTCCCAGACCCAAACTGTTGTGTATTTTGTTTAAGCTTCTACTCGATTTTGATGACATATCGATACGCCGCGCCTAAGGATGAGATGTCCAAAAACTCCATTTATACCTATATGTATCTATGTAGGGAACTGTGATACTTGAGCACCAAATGTCGCTCAAAATATTTGAAACCTAGCTTGGTGTGCAAGGTATGGAAGATATTTGTGAACTCTGGCACTTCTTGGTCCCTTTCCTACCACAGTGTGATCCATTTTGTATACAAGTCGTCATAAATTCCAACACAGTAGTATTTTTCCTTAACAACATCCTTGAAAAATTGATGATTGTAAATAATGAGGTTTACTTTGTTTCCTTTTTTTCACGTAAAGTCTCCCACCAATCTTTGACATGGGAGACGACTTTGAGGAGCGTAAAACTAATATTTTCTCTATTCGAAAAGTTATGGACAAAAAAATACCCTTCTAGCAGATTCAATCATTTGTCTACAACATATGCGTCTATATGACCTTGAAATATAGGAATATCAAAGTTGACATGTACCTTAAAGGGGGTGGCGCCTCTGCTCGAGGTAAATGTGTTGATTGTCGGCAATTGTCGAAGGATTTGTGCAAAGTTGTCCATCATCTCGTTCCTCTGTCACTTGAGGGATTCTTCGAGCAACATTTTGAAAGGATCTCTTGTCATGTCGTCTTTCTTTTCTCCCTCCATGGAAGGTTTCTTGGGCATGTGAGATCATTTGTCCTCAAGAGAAACAAGCTCAAGACCCAACTCTCTATACCCTGACCTGGTCGGGGACATGCACTAAAAAATGACAAGGAGTAGACCGCTTTGATACCACTGATCCAGATTTATGAGTAGAATGAAAATAAAACACAAATTTATAATATTAACAAAGAGACATAGTGAATAACAACAGAGATAAAATAAAATTGGACTTCTATTAAATAAGAAACATGTTGAAACTGTAAAATGCAGACTGAAACAAGCTTGCTAGAATGGTGGCATCTTATCTTTGAGAAGAGATGTGACGACTACACTAATTCGCCAAAAAATGAAATCCAAAACCCTAGACATCTAAAAAATTAAACCCTGGGAGATGAAGCGCCAAAAGTCATGTGGGCCCTGTTGGAGTAAGTTAGTACATCAACTTCCCTGGGTCGTAACTTTTGCATACGATCTCTATTTAGGGTGCACGATAACTCGTTGGAAAGGTATTGACAAGGGTATTCATTTAGAGGGTTCAATCATAGCCTTGGCCATCCTTTGGCCATCATTGAGGTTCCCGATCAGGAAAAAATGTCGTTTAGGCCCTCAAAATGGCCCCGAAAGTTCTGGAACCGAAAAACTACTAAAAATAGTAAGTTTCCAAATAGCTATTTTGAGATAGTTTCACAAGGTGGGTGGCCATTGATATCCTCCTCGATCGCTTATTTTTTACTGGATATCTATTTTTCTTCTCCGTATCTCTGTGTCATTTTATTCAATCTATTATTCATTTTGTTCTGCTCATAAATCTGGATCATGGGGACTCCTAAGTCCCTTCAACATTATTTTCTATAAGCAATGTTTTTGTAATTATCTTCTACCTGAGGTTGTCCATATTGGCAGTTGTCTTTCCCAACAGTTCAATTTTTTTTTTACATATAACATGCATTATCACATTCAAAATCATATTAGTTTTTATGTAAAATAAAGTGCATGTATCATAACATTTAAATCAATAAATAATTTTCATATATGCCCCAACATATCTCTATGCACTCGACCAAATTATCCTCATTTGTCTCCTAAGTGTAAACATAAAAATATTTTAGTTGCCTTTATAATCATGAAGCTATCAACATTCTCATGCCAAAACACTTACATGCATCAACATATCAATTTCTCATCCCAGAGATACACCATAAACAACAAAAAATGAGTCAAGGGACTCTTCCCTTTTTCCAACTCCTTCTACATAGCCCGGGACTCTCAGTCCAGCTAAGCTATTCCAAGGCCTCACTTCCTTTACTTAACATGGATAAACCAAGCCTATTCATTTAAACATACTTATTTGTTTATTTTCCTTTTACCAATTGTACTTGTTTTCACAAATGTTCTTTCAAGTCTTACAACTTTGTTAAGAAAATCATATTTTTAAAATGATAAAAGTGGTCCTCCTCCTTTCCTCCTTATTTGCTTCTGCAATCTATCCCTTTCAAGATTTTCTTGCTCTATTCCTTGAGCAGTTTTAGCCAAGTTTCATCTTGACTTTGTTTGGTAATTCAACATGCTACAACATCAAGATCTTGGTTCACAATTTAATCGTGAACCCATGCATTCTGCACATTCACTAAGCGTATAGGTTAACTTTGTTTTCATTTTCCTTATGCATGCATTATATTTTAGAATTTAATCCAATATTCTTATATAAATAGGCCTTGCATCCCACTTCCCAACTCTCAACAGTCATTAACGTTATAAATTTGTTCTTATAACAGAGTTCTTACATAGTTACTCCACATGGAATTGTCTCATCATGCAACTTGCTTATTGCATATCCAAATGGTCTAGAATGACCTAAATCTTGATTCAGCCTCAACTTTATTATTTTAGATTTCTATACAATATTCCATAAGGAATATAAGCATGCATTCCTATGTTGCATTCCAAATATATATTCAAACATGTATCTTTAGGTTATTAGTCTGCTTTCAAACTATTCTTTCATACATTTAACCACATGCACCAACGTTATGTGTGTCTACCATAGGCACACTTTGCATATTTCTTTACAAATTATTTTAACTCATGATTATTCACAGTTATTCTCATGCAATCCTCAAAGGAATAACCATGTTGCCTCTTATCATGACAACAAAGAATCCATGCTCTTTTATTCCTTCATCAATTTCTACTAGCTTTTCCTGAGGATATGGAACACATCCTCCTCAAGCTATTATTCAAAGAAAAAAATAATGACTCTTTAGAATAGATTCAGTCATGCATTCATGGTATTTATTCAATCCTGGAAAGTGCAATTCTTTCCTTACTTCCCTCTTACACATGCAGTCATATCATGCCTTCCAACATATATGTATATACATATATATTATGTATTTGATTTTCTTGCAAACTTTTATATCATTCATTCAATTTTGATGGGGGCTTAGGATCATTTACATGACCAGTCTCCCATATATGATCATACTTAGGATTCACTCTTTACAATATAACATTCAACAAAAAGGTCATTCTTTCTTCTTGCTCTTTTATCGTTTTATATTAGCTTTTTCTGAGGAATGACATACTTCCTCCAGCTACGATCTAAATAAGATACTCATACCCTCCAACATAGGGTCGACTATGCATCCATGGAATTATCCAATCTAGGAAAGCACTCTCCTTGCCTTAACTGCTATAGAAGTATTCCACAACCCAAAAATACAATATGGGCACCATGAATCGTGACCAAGGTAACAAGAAAACCAATCTTGCTTCTCTTCATGCCTCAAACCATTCTTGGTTAACATATATTTTTACCAAGGGAATCCTTTTTTAGATTCCCTCTCACAAATGGTTGAGCATACCAAGCCATATCCATATGGATACCATCCCCCTCTGGATGTTATTTTGACCCATTGGTCATCTAAAAATGCTCCAACACTTCCTTAATCATACCTTGTATCAATCTATCATTAATCTTTACATTCCTATCTTCATAAGTATGTATGAAAACATCGTTATCATCATTTTTGTTCATGTTATCATCTTTCCTGATGACATCAGGTCATTATTGACCAAATTGGTCCATCAAAAAACCATATCTTACAACCCACTATAGGTAATACTATGTCTATATGCATGTTACATACATGCTTACAACACATTAACATATTATGTTTTCATGCATAAATAAATACTTAAGTTGATAGGAATGCAAACATTTCTTCGTGCAACCATGAGCTCATAAATTGGTTCATATAATCAAGACATTTCCCTTTTTTATGAGGACCATCAACAGTCCAATGGACTCCTTCTTCCTTTTCTTGATCAGATTATCTCAGCAACAAATTTCATTCATTGTAGGTCAAACAAACTGACCTAACAACTTTTCATCAATCCTCTAGACATGAGGACTTAAAAAAACAAGATTTAGCTTTTTCATTTAAACAATACTTAACATTTCCAAGGGTCCTATCAATCCATACCAAATTCCTTTAACTACAAGGGATTTCTCATAAGAGTCTTATCCCTTATATTAAAAACAATCCCAAAGACTCGAGCTCTAACAATCTGTACTTACAGGCAGTATTACAACCTCCAATTCACTCATACAATCCCAGAATATGATTCTACCCTTTCTTCCCTTTTTCTTTTTTTCATTTAGGTCTTACCATTAATGTCTATTTGCTTATTCCTACTCATGTAAGAGTAGTTATCTATTTTTTTAAAAGAACAACATGATTTTTCTGTTGTAATTCAACAAGAATTTTCAAGGTACAATTCAATATGCTATCCTCCTCCTCAAGGAATTTGTGTAGATAACAAAAAATCTTTTAAATGCAGAGAAACTCTTTCTAAAATCCTCATCTTGGCCTTATTATACCATTCCTTTATGAATGTTCTTCGAACCATCCAAGCCTATTGTTGTAGCCTTCTCTGATACCACTTTGTAAGACACCCAACCCCCTAAGTACCATTTTAAGGGATGGGGTAGTAAAATTTGACTTTTCTTCAATTATCTCAAGAGTCAATCCCTCTTCTTAAGGGAACCATTTTCTTCTATTTGTTAAGAGATTTCCAATGATTGTCACCATGCTCCAAACTGAGCTCTAGATCAAATGTTATGGCCTCCCAAAGTTCTCGGGCCTCCATTGGCCCAAGGCCACCTCACTGTCACGTGGCATCTATGTGGCCTCTTAATACTCATGCCATCCAATGTTGCATCTGCCACTGAGCACATTAAGTTCACACGTCCAATCCCTTGATCTATATTCATCATCGTCGAGGTTATACTCATGTTGTCACAGAGGCAGACCCAGGGTTCAACGCTTTAGCAATGCACCAAAAAAACCCTAGCTAGCGGCCCTTTCAGCAACACCTGCGAAGCAGATGAAGTCTCACCTAAGGTAGAGGCAGGGGTAGTTACAGGACTCAGATGTCAGCTGGGACAAAGATCTATGATTACAACACTAACAAATCACTTAGCAGTTAACATTCATTAGCATTTAACCCTTATTTGCATCACAGATTCAAACCCTAATTACAGAACAACACAATATTCAACAAGATCTAACACTTCCAAGCACTTAGAACATAGAAACAGATCATATCTAGCTTTCATTCACATCACTAGGCACTAATCTACTATATCAGGTGCATCTAACATACATAAAGATAACAACATTAAGCATAAATCACATCAATCACAGAAGGCAACCATAAAACAGGATATACGTGGTTCACCCCAGCGCGGGGCTACGCCCACCAACTCTTTTTCTTCTTTATTATATTTTGTCAATCTTCTTACATGCAGAGAGCCCAAAAACCCTACTCTACATAGGACAGGAGATTTGCACGCACCGCACCAGATCCTCCTTCCCCGATTTAGGTCACAACACAAAGCCTTCTTACACAATCTACACACCAGCTTCTTACAATCACTTGCACTTATCTCTGCAAGTCCTAACACATAGCATGCACAAAGCCTCTAGCTCCGCACTAAACCACACATATTCACTACTACTTCACTTAGTACACTGGTTGCTTCTTACATCGCCTAGCTATATATTTATACATTACAAAAGGGCCAAGGCATGGGTAAACCCATGGGCCAACATCCCATAACTCATTACATAAACCCTAAACCCAAAAGGCCCACAAAAAGGGGGTGAGATCTCACGATCTTCACTTCACCCGACGCTCTATATTCGACCAACCTGTCGAAGTTCCAAAATAAGTCAAATGTGAATCAAGTTCTCCAAAACTTGGTCAAGGGCCAATAGGCCCCCAACAATCACCTGTGACTCATCCTGAGTCACTTTGATCTGAGTAACTATCCCTCAAAGGCCTCGACCTGCTTCGACCTGCTTCTTAGCTAGAGCCTCCTTCTCGATGAACTCCTGAATGACCTTCTCGGTGATAGGTCCTTCCAATCATTGTTCAACTGAGATGACTACTTGTTCTAGTTGTGCACCTTGTCCTTCAGTCTCCTCAAAAAGTGTGTAGGCTTCATCCTACATTGGCTGGAGTCTTTGGGTTACTTCCATAACCTTGTTCTGAATGGCATGGGCCTATTGTTGAACCATGCATTGTTCCTGGGCTCTTTTCATCCCCTCGATCGGTGATAGTAACTTCAACTGCGCTTGCACTGTTGTTGCTTGTTGTTTTTCCTCCTGGAGCTGTGACTCAAATGTCCTAAGATCAGGGTCCTCCGCAAGGTTCTTGTAGGTCTGTGCACTTCGTATGCTAAGTTGTTTTCATTCCAAGGCTAATGCCTTGATTCTCTCAACTGTGCTCCTCACAATTTCTTCTCTTATACCTCCCACTTCTTGCGGAGTGCTTGGCATTGTTTGTAATTCCAATTATGCTATTGTTTGTTGGAGTTTCTGAATGGCTGCGACAAACCTTCCCACTTGATTCTCCACTGGGTATTCTTCCATCTGTTCTAAGCCCGTCACAGAGAAAAGTGCTCTAGTGACTGCTTCTTTAACTCCAATATGATATGTGAGAAGATTTCATTTCTCCATCTGGATCTGCTCTCTATCCTCTACATACTTCCCTTGGAGGTCATATTTTTCTTGCTGCACAACCCGACGTTGTTCTATGGCTTCCTATTTTGCTTGCTTCAGGGCCTCTGTGGCCTGTTCCTTTTCCTCCTAGACACGACAAAGGTGAGCCTTCATCGCATCTTCTATCCTGCGTAGCTGGGCAGGCACATCTCCTACTTCTATGTTCCCTGCTGACAATGGAACAGTAGGCACTGCACGACTTGAATGGAGATCCTGTTGTATTCCTTTAAGCTATGCTTCAATGCGATCATACATGGATTCTTGTTTTTCTTCATTGTTCTGTGAAATATCTTCTGATGTATCTGATACTTCGACAATGATGAGGTCGATGTCATCCACAGTGAGAACAGCCTGCAACTTGGGCTTACTAACTTTTGACTTCTTCTGCGATGTAGGTTTCGTTGGGGAAACCTTTATTTTCTTGGACGTCTCCTCCTCTTCAAGGGGGTTCCTAGGTGGTGTTACTTCAACCTGCTTCTGCTTGTCTTCTTCCCCTTCTCTCTCTTCTTTGTCCACTTTGTCATCTCCTCCTCTGCTAGGTGAATCTGATCCAGTCTCTTTTGATGCGTTGTTTATTTCCTGTACATCTTCCTTCTTTTTCTTCCTGCTCCCACTGGGTGCATCATACTCGTCGCGAGTGACTACAGGACTTCCAATGAGGTCGGGGTCAGACAAATCTGCCTAGTCGACTAGTATAAGGATCTCTACATGCCATTCCTTAGTTATTTCTTCCATATCCTCCTTTGTGAGCTTGTAGTAGGATTGAATCTCTTCTTTATGTTCCTCTCCACGTTCAGTGATATAAATAAAAGGTCTGTCTGCATGTAACTTCATAATTGGCCTGAACCTATCCAGGGTGTCTAGCGTCATATGAGGGAAAGACTCAATAGCCCTATTCAACTACAGGTAATAGGTGTGGAACACCACGTTTGACTGCCATTGTTTAGCCATGTCGCTCGAATACCAGAGCGTAGTGAACTTCACAACTAAGGGTTCAGATGGCTCAATTTCAAGGAAGGTCACACCTTCCAGCATCTCCCAAGCAATGAAGGAGATAAGGATCAACAACCAACTAAAGTGGAACTCATAGCCCTGATCCTGAGCTTCGCAGAATTCTTTCTCTAAATGGTTGTCGAGGCAACTCGCCTAGTTGATTTGTATCCCTTCAATGCATTTGCCCGCGAGGTCAACAACGAACCCCTTGACCTGTGTGGGTTTGTTATTCCTTACTAGCTTACCAGGGATCAACTGGCAGTCTAGGCTCACTGTGCCATTTTGGATGGAGGCTACCTTGTATCCTCGCTTCCCCTTCTCCACACCGCAATAGGTATCTTTGATTCTCTGTGCCAGAGCACGATCTGCAGCCTTCCCTGCATAAAAGTCTTGTGGGTCTGGCCCTTGCATGCTTAATTTGGTGATCCGATGGATCAGCGCTAGATCGACTATGATACACCTGTCCAACCATAGGTAACTGCCATGGAAGCATGAAAATAGGATTTTAACGCACGTGTTAACCTCTTGGTGCCTTCCAAAGTGGGGTATCTTCATTACGTTCAAGATGGTGGACCTCGCGATGTCCATGGTCCATGACTGGGGGATGATCTTCGACTTCTTCCCCTTTGTCTTAGTCAAATACTTGTATGGTGCGAGCGTGCCATAGTTCTTGCGGTCTCCTAAGTTATAGTCATTGATATTCAACGTCGGAATCCTCTCCAACTATAGTTTGACTACACCTATTCCCTTCGGGAGGTACGCAGTGATGATTGTGTAGTCGAAGTCCCTCGGGACGTTGTCACGACTCACTGCGCCAGCCAGAGGCGGGATGTAGTCGGGCATGATAGATGGGATGAGCTTTGCATTCACTAAGTCATCACGATGCTTGGTTTGTTTCTCAGTTGCAGCTCGAGACGGTCCAGATACATGAGCTATCGACGAGGATGCTTGCACTCCTCTTGTCGACGAGGCTTGGATGCCTACGAACATCACCTTCTCAGCCATGAGGTCTATTAGGATCTCTTCGACAGATTTTTCTACTGCGCTAATTTCATCCAACATTCACACTCAAGATCTGATATCTTAGGTCGATGAACAAACACTCACTATAACAGTACAGGTGGTGAGGTCTCAATAATCACGACGCGGTAATAATCAGCTCGAATAATCACAATTGGAAAAAGTGTTCACAGTGCAATGTTCGATGGGATAAATAGACACCATCGTAACCGATTCCTCCAATAGGTAGGAACGCCTTAATCAATGCAATTTCATCTGTTGTGGTGCGGTCCCAACAGTCCAATGGCGAATGTTCTGGCAATAACTGTGTTTCTAGACATTCTGGAGCGTCATTATAATGGTCGGGATGCCTCCAACGGTCATACTGCTTCATCGTGGCGAAGTGGCAATTTATGTTGCTCTGATATCCCAACGAAGTTCCAGTTCTGCAAACCTTCTTTCTGCGAAGTCCTCTCTTGTACTTCTTGCAAGTTTTCTATCTTTTCTTTCTTCTTGTTGAGCTTTCTGGCTTTCTTTCCTATGATTTGAATTACTGGCTTCCTTTTTCCATTATTGTTCTTATCTCCTTTTGTCATAAGAAATTCTCACCGCTGAGGTTCTTTTGAAGGGTTCGAGAGTAATACTTCTTCTTTTTCTGGAGTAAGTGCTCTACTCTCTTGCATGGATAAGTTTCTTAAGCTTTCCTGCATTCGTTCAACTTCGACAACAATGTCTATGGATCTTAGTTGCTTTGACTTGTCCTCCTGCCCTTTTATTAAGTGTGCTATTATCCTAGCCATGAAATCTCTTAGTTCTTTCTTTTTCTATCCTAGAATTTCCTCTTCTTGTTCCCTTCGGATCTAATCTTTCTCAACCCAAGCTTTTCCTAGAAAAATAGCAAATGGGGCATTGTTCTCAACAAGCTTAACGACCTCAAATTATTCTTCTGTCGAAGTGCCATGAGCACTCATAGGTATCCGGGTAAGTCTTCCACATAGGGTTATAATCTTTCCTTTAAACAATCCTATTCCTCTCAGTGAAGGAACCATACAGGATTTTCCCAAAATTTCCCAAGTTCTTTCTATCATGATATTCACCTATGTTTCCTCATCCGGGACACAGTCTATGTCGAAGTTTCTTATTCTTGTTTCTATGCACTCTTTCTCTTTTAATATCTATGATAAACTGGTGTCTCTGTGATCATTCATGGTTTCTTTCTTCTGCAATAATATAGCCTCTGATTATTTCTGGTTCTTGATCATATTCTTAGTCTCTTGGCCTTCCTCATGGTTTTCTTGTCTCATATTCATCTTTTCAACTTTAGCAATCATTCTAGGGCAATCCAAAACTTCATGTCCAATAAATTTACAACAAAGGAAAATAGGACCTCTACCAGGGCATTCCTTAGCAAGATTCCTGGTCTCCTACAACTATAACAAAGAGTCAATCCTCTCTTTCTCTTGAACGATCCCCAACCTTTCCTGTACTATGCACTAGAATCACAGTGGTGGGTCTGCAAAAAAAAAAATTCTAGGATCCTGCATCCACTTGTTAGTCCAACAATTCTTTCTATGCATAGGAATAACATATCTTTCATTATTTATATCAGATCTATTCATATCAAATCTTCTTTATTTTAGTTGTACCCTAGTTTTCAGACTAGGACGAAATCTATTAAACATACCTAGATCCATTCTTTCGAAAAAAAAATTCACTTATCTTATCTTTATCAGAGCACAAAGCTTCAAGATCTTACCTCTTTTCTTCAGATCAGACTTCTCTTCTTAGCACAGAGCTTCGCAAGTCAAGTAGAATACTGCACACTAGGGAAGCAAATCTACGCACAAAGATTTCTCTTTTCTTCAGTTCCCAACAATCACAGTTTCAGGTCCCGATAACTAAACCATTTGTTGGCACAAGGGCAGACCCAGGGTTTAACGCTTCAGCAATGCACCAACAAAACCCTAACTATCGGCCCTTTCGAAAACACCTGCGAAGCAGATGAAGTCTCACTCGAGCTAGAGGCAGGGGTGGTTTTAAGACTCAGATGTCTATAACCTTGCTGGGAAACAGATATGTGATTATAACACTAACATAGCACTTAGCAGTTAACATTCATTAGCATTTAACATTTATTTACATCGCATATTCAAACCCTAATTATAGAACAACGCAGTATTCAACAAGATCTAACACTTCCAAGCACTTAGCACATAGAAATAGATCAGATCTAGCATTCATTCACATCACTAGGCACTAAGCTACTTTATCAAGTGCATCTAACATACATAAAGATAACAACATTAAGCATAAATCACATCAATCACACAAGGCAACCATAACACAGGATATACGTGGTTCACCCCTAGCGTGGGGCTACGTCCACCAACTCTTCTTCTTCTTTATTATCTTATGTCAATCTTCTTACATGCATAGAGCCCAAACACCCTACTCTGCATAGGATAGGAGATCTGCACACACCTCACCAGATCCTCCTTCCGTGAGTTAGGTCACAACACAAAGCCTTCTTATAGAGTCTTCACACCAACTTCTTACAATCACTTGCACTTATCTCTGCAAGTCCTAACACATAGCATGCACAAAGCCTCTAGCTCCGCACTAAGCCACAAATATTCACTACTACTTCACTTAGCACACTGGCTGCTTCTTACATTGCCTAGCTATCTATTTATACATTAAAAAAGGGACAAATCATGGGTAAACCCATGGGCCGACATCCCATAACTCGTTACATAAAACCTAAACCTAAAAATCCTGCAAAAAGGGAGCGAAATCCCGCGATCTTCGCTTCGCCTAGCGTTCTGTCTTCGACCAGCCTGTCAAAGTCCCAAAATCGGTCAAACGTGACCCAAGTTTTCCAAAACTTGGTCAAGCGACAACAACTCCCATGGGGCCTCGAACACCCCAACATTAAAATTTATCGACGATGATCTAGTATCGAGACTGCTCGTTAGAGTCGTCAACTCTAAGTGAGTCGACGATTCTAATTTGTGCAACAATTAACTCTCCTCCCATCTGACGACCGTGATTGAATCTCCACCCTGTGTTGACCAACATTCTAGATATTTCCTCCTTTCGTCGTTGTTGATGTTTCATAACAACACCTTACAGGTCCCCCCCTTGAACCCCGAGGATATTATGCGTGGATCAATGATTCAAATCCAGTTGTCCACATATCCAACGGTTAGAGAAATAAAACAAAGGCCCGAAGGACCTTCTTTTCTAATGGGACCCGCTTTGCCTCGTCAACCAATTACGTAGTGGCAGTGGTCACCACCTGGACACACTGGATACCATGCTGGAACCCACACATCATCATGACGTCATTTTTCTTTCCCTTCTCTCCGAAGAGTCTCCTGGAAATCAACAACAAAGATCTCTCTCTCCCAACAATAGATCAACGACTCTCATCATGTCGTCGATTCCTTTATCGTCATCGACATTCTTGGCCAACACACAATCTTTCCCACCCTGCAAACTTCGTTGAACGACCGAGATCTAACCGTGTTCAAATCTAATTGACTAGCTCGCGGTCTACGCTACAAAGGATTTTGGCCCCTTCGATGACCACTCCTGTATCATGAACCATTCCTCTAGTGACATGCATGACCCGTAAGGATACACTAGTTTTCTATTTGTCCTCACACATGGTCCAGCCACTGCCTGCCACCTGGGGAGACACATGGCATACATAAATCAACACGGAGTTCTATCTCAAGGACCCCG
>SNQJ01S0072820.1:11759-45295 GCA_010110895.2 Picea sitchensis | reverse complement strand
CTTCATATTGAGTTTGCATCCCTTTGTCCCTCAAGTCTGAACACAATGGTCAAACCCCAAGATATTTCCTTATTGTCGAGAGGACCTCATTACCTCTTTGTTATGAGCTTTCCTTTGGTGGAGGATTGAAGTGGTGGAGACCCAGTTAGAAGGAACTTGGTTTCTTGGTTTCGAACCGTGCCGACACAGAAGTCTGTAATGTTGATACTTCTGTTGAACAATTATTAATAGAAATACTCCTTTCTCGTCCTATCGATATCTTGCAAATATATTATTATTATCCATGGGCATGTTTGTAATGTTTATTAATGGATTGTTCTATCTGATTTTCTAACTCATTTTATATATTGTCACTATATACTTGCATCGCTTGTTTGTTGAGAACTTATTGCAGGTGTAAAGATTTGGGTAAAACTGCTCAACGGTGGAACGACATCAAATGATTGGATCGAGGTAGGATTTTTCCTCGTACTGCACATTAGTTTATATAGCACATGTTGGAATTGAGTTGATTTTTGCAATCATACATGTCTGTTGTGGTTTACCCTTGGCCATAGAGAGTTTTTCCCTTGTAACAAAGTCTTTTGAAACTCTATCTCGTTATGAGAATGTCCCTCTTCCAATGCCATATTCTAACTTTGAGAAGTCCTCTTTCTCAATCCAATCTTAGGATTCTCTTCAACATGCTCACCTTCAACACAATTCAAATTTTCCTTGGTAATCATGCAAACTCAAAAACCAACCATCAACCTGCTCTGATACCACTTGATCTGAAAGGTCTTTTAAAGACTATGGTTAAGTTTTGAAGAATGAGTTCATTAACCATTTAGGAATTGAAGAAAGAGGAAGAATTAATGATATAACATGGCAGCCATAATAATAAATGCAGATCTAAAAATAAGCAAAAAGAATCAACAAACCATAACATTAAAGTTGTTAACGGAGTTCGACAAGATTGCCTACGTCTCCGGGCCTTTATCTCAGTGGGTGAGGATTTCTTATTTCTCTTCAAAGATTCAAAAGTACATTGAAAAAGTGTAAAATGGATTACAAACTGGCCTGGTTGTGTTCTACTCGACCTTAAGAATCCAACACAACTGGCGGCACTGAAAACGGTTGAGAGAAGCTCCCGAAAATGGCCCACAAAGTTCCTCTCCTCAATGGTTTCCCTACATAAAACTGAATTTGGCTTCACAATTCTATAACATTTCTCCTCTGTTGAACCTGTCCAACATTGCCAAGAACCTCTGTTTTATATAGATTTGAAATTGGTAACATCCTCCCAACTTCCTCCCAAGATTTGGCCTCAAAAAGGGCTCCATATCTCCCAAAAATTACCAAAATCTCCCAAAATCAGTCTAAATCAACATTAAAAATTATAATATAAGGTTAAAAAAACCAAATTTGGCACATATTTGGGTGCAACCCCCTTCATCCGTGCCCTTGGTTGCATGGATCTCTGCCATGTTTCCTTGGGCTGGACTGGTGCACGCTGCCCCCTGGTCTTAGCTCCTGGTCCTATGTGCATGGCCATTTGGTTGCGCCCTAATCTTCCATGCACTCCACATGTGTTAAGCCCCCGAATTGTGGCCCCTGGTCAGTCGACATTGGCCCCCGCCAACTAGGGATTATCCCCTAATACACGCAACTGCTAACTCAAATAGCTAAAGCGTCATTTGGTTAACAAGTAACATGTATAGCACAACTGATTATCCCATGGGTTGAGTCTGTAGGTGCCTGTGGAGGTCCGGGGTTCGAATCCCCGAGACGTTATAACAATTTTTTTAGCCGAGATAGGAAAAATACGGGGTGCCACGTGGCACCTTATGATTGGGCCACATGTCACCCTATGATTGGTCCATACCATATAGTCACCAACACAGTCAATGCACAGTCAGCATGCCATGTCACCACCATACAACCCAGTCAGTTGCCATGTCATCTTACGTACAACCCTTTCACCTTCCCAGTCACCTTCCATGTCATTTGTCGTATCGCCATGTGTCGTGCCACGTCACGTATGTACTGCAAAGTCACCCTGCCACGTCATTTGTTGTATAGCCATTTGTCATGCCATGTCACGTTTGTACTGCACAGTCACCTTGCCACGTCAACATTTGTACGACCCAACTGTCATCTGTACTGCCACGTGTCAGCCTTCCATTGGGCCACGTCATGTATGGACTGCCACGCATCATTCGTACAATGCCACGTGTCAAATCTATACAGGTGCCAACTCAACCCAAAAATGTCAAATTTGAGTGACACCTGTCACCTCCTGGTGATGCCACATCAACATGATGACATCATGCTGATGTCACATGTCGTACTACTAACTTTGACTGTTGAGTTTGACCAGTTGAATTTTTTCCTATTTGGGAATTTGGTCAGAACGTGACAACTTTCACATACAATGTTCGTTTGAGGAAAACATTATATGATTGAAATCAACGCGATGAGACAGACACAATGGTGCTAGTTTCGTCTGATTCCGAGAAATTTGATTTTTAGGTGTTCCTGGATCCATTTTGGATCACCCCCACTTCTGTAATCTCCAAAATCATCCTCACATTATGTTTTTTTCACTTTCCATACATGGTCTATTTCCATCAATCCCGACACATGAGCACCATTTCCAATAACATTTATTGTCTTAGTACCATATTAGTCGTCACACATTATGAATTAATATTGTTATTTATGTGACATGACTTTTGTAAAAGATCCACTATAAATCCAATTCAAATCAATAATTAACATTTATGAACTAAGTGTTATGACATATGATATTAATTCGATAATTTATGAATCCTTTCTGTAAAGGAGATTACTTCAAAAAGAGTGTCAGCTATTAGCTTAACTAATTCAACCAAAGTATGTCAACTAAGAGAAATGAAATGTATTGTGGAGACACCATAAACACTTTGAGATCTTAAGATTTAGAGTTTTAGTGGTTTGACGCTTTTAAGTGGTTTTCATGACTCTCAGTTGAGGAAAAAGGCTCAAACAAAGCCTAGACTTCCATAATAGCACAGGTCGAGTGCATGCGAGAGGTATTTGACTTCAAGTAATATGTTTTGTGGTGTGAAGATAAATTCAACACTGAGAAAAGGATAATTCCATTGGAGGAAAAGACATTAGTCTCCCTCACACCCATAGTTTTTAGAAATATTCTTTGACATCCAACACCCAACAAGAATTTTAAAGGTTATGAAGATGATGCCTTCCTAAAGGCCCATAATGGAGGAGTAGACCTATTGGAGAGATTTCACATAGAGCCAACAAATGATTTTGGAATCTCTTCTCAAATTGATGTATGCTCACTTAAGTACCCCTACAAGGAATTCACATGGTTTTTTTCTAGGATTGTTGGGAGAGATTTTATAGCTACTACCCTGAAATATGTTTTGTATGCTAATTCTTATACAAAGCCCCATGTTATGTATAAAATTTTCTTATCATGCTCTATATATTGAATTATTATATTTCTAATGTTATATTTGTATGTAGGCTAGAACCCTTCATTATACCCTTTCATTATAATTGTACCTTTGGTCTCCTATATATATACCAAGTAGACTTAGTCTTAGGGTCATCTCATATTGTATTTTGTTTTAATAAAAATAAAAATAAACATGATATTTTAAATAAAATAAAAATAAGCATTTTAAATTAAAAAATAACAAAAAAAAAAATTAATTAGAAAAAATAGAAAAGGAAAGCACTATTCTTTTTTAAATATGAAAAATATAGATTTAAAAAATATACAAATTTACCAAAAATAAATAAAAATTCAAACAATTAAAAAATCCAATCTATTTTAAAAGTGTTACTATATTTTTTATTTTTTTTATTTTATTTTGTTTGTTCTATTATGTTATATGTGTGTGCTTTATATTTTAAATGTATTTTTCTTTTTTTTTTAAATTGTGTAATTTTTCTTAATATAGATTATATATATATATGTTTTATTTAAAATTATATATGTTGATTTTTTTTAATTTTTATATTTTTGTAAATGTATTTTTATATATATTTTAAAATATTTATTATTTTCATTTATTTTATTAAAAATTTGGTTATTTCCCTTTCAAATTATGTTTTTTTTTTTTTTTAATTTAAAATGCTTATTTTTTTATATTTAAAAATAAATTTATCTTCTTTTCTCCCATTTTGTGGTTTTCCCCCTCTTTTTTTAATGATTTTGTTTATAACAATATTGGGCATTCAAGCAATGGTTTCTAAAATGTTACAATTTTAAGCCTAAAAAGGGAGGGTGCTACTGATACTCCTTCTTTAAATTACATTGTTGGTCTTAAGATTTTAGTTCCAAGGGTTTCGGTTGTCAAAGCCACGATTTTAAGGAACTTGCAATCTTATCCCTAGAAAAAATACGTTGCTACTAGGAGCACCACTTTTAGATTTGAAGTTCAATTTTAAAGTTTTCATTGCAACAATACCATTTGTCAAGGATGGAGGTTTCAAAGAAGTTGTAGTTTTAACTTCGAAAATAAAAAATGGTGCTACTATTAGCGCCACTTTCTGATTTGGGGGTTGATTTTAATATTTTTGTTGACAACATTATGACGTTGTTAAGTCCACGGTTGCAAAATGTGGTAGTTTTAACCCTGCAAAAAGGGTGCTACTAGTAGCACCAATTTTCAAAATGGGGGTTGATATTGATGTTTTAACCCCAAAATATGAGTTTTTAGGGCTAGAGTTCTCATTTTGAGGTCACAGTTCCCGTCAAGTTAGCAACTATGTTTTGGATGAGCTTCATGGTGCCAAGTTATTTGATAGAATTTTCAATTACTCTCTTATTAATTTATTAAGCAACTGAAGAACTATGCATTTAGTTATTGATATGAGGTCTATTAAACTTACGAACTGTCGTGCACCATTGTTGAACCTCATAAGTCCTTCTTTCTTTTTCATTACTCTGCACTTAGATTTTTTCTAAGTATTTTTCCCTACCATAATTTTGATTTCAATATCTTACCTCGATGTATTTTTCTTTTTCCATACTTATATCATTTTGTTATATTCACAGGTTGGCAGACTCACGGTCTGTCATTTTTCTTTCTCGAACCTCTTCCCAACACTTAGTTTATCTTTTCATCCACAGACTCATGGAATCAAAATTTATTTTCTTTGTATCTTCTCATCTCCACAAGTTTGTCTGACAAGTATCAATACTTAGCCATTTTTCTTATCACAACAAACACTTTGACTCACATTTTCATTTAAAATCTTCCACTACACCACCCCATTGTGACATGTCCTTTCTCTTTCACAATTCTCGAGTCATATTAAATGTTAATTCTACGAACTCAACTACTAAATTAAATTATGAAAATGTCATTATTAATGATGTTGTTATTGAGGAAAATCTCATTTATTTCAGGTTAATATTATCATCAAGATCTAACGTAAAGGTTATTTCATTGTTCTGAATGGCATTACAGAGACATCTGTCAACCTGTTGAAGATGTCCAAAATAAAAAAAAACATTTATGCGGGGATACCTTGAATCTATTCGCCAGAGAATATCACAATTACCATTGGTCGAGGACATATTGGTATTATTCAATGTTACGATACAAATATAATAATAAAGTTTGGACATGAGGAATAACTCTCACTGTTTATGTCCCTGAGGTTTTCGAGTGCAAATATATTGTGATCCAAGTGGATATTGGTGGCCACCCACCTGTTCCAACTATCTCCTTTTGCCATTTTTTAGTTCAACACGTTCTTCTGTACTTCTTTGTAATTGTGGGTTCTACACTTCTAGGGTTGTCTAGAGCCTTACACATCTTCCAGGTGGATACTGGTGGCTTCCCACCTAATCCAATTGGATTATTTTGTATGTTTTCACATTAGCACATCTTGTTGTACTTCCAGGGACGTTTTGGGGCCCTAAACAGTGTTATTTTGGATCACCACAGTCAAATTGTAGACGAAGTCAGAGTTTGACGGCGTAATGCATAGTTCTCGAAAATATATTTCCAATGGGCTATCACGTGCCTAAAATGGAGATCGTATGCAAAATTTATGACCCCAGAAAGTTAATGTACCAACTTACCTAAACGGGGCCCACATGACTTTTGGCGTTTCATCTCCAAGAGTTAGATTTTTGGATGGTTTAACATAAAAAGGCCTTTAGAGCCTCATTATAATAAGCTTCTTGTGAATTAACATAGCCGTCACATCTCTTCTCAGAGATAAAGTTGCCACCATTCTAGAGAGTCTTGCACTCTGTATTTTTACAGTCTCTTTACAATTATTTCATTAATAAAAATCAAGTATTGTTGTATTTCTCTGTTTCTGGAAATTTTCATGAATATTTCATTGAATATCTCTGCTTTCATTTCGTTCTGAACATAATCCATATCAGTGGTATCAGAGCAGGATGCTCTTAATCATTTTCAGCGCATGTCCCTGAGGAGGTTCGAGTATAGCCATTTGGGTCTAGATTTTGTCTCTCTTGAGGAAAATCACTCTCGCACGCCCAAGAAACCCTCAATTGAGACAGAAAATAAAAACGGTGGAGCAGAAGATTCTATTAACATGTTTCTTGAGCAAGCTCTCACATGACAAAGGGATGAAATGATGGAGAATTTTGCACACACCCTTCAATGCCTGCCAATAACAACATGCACATATTCATCCAATGACCATTTTGGAGGAACCTCTCCCTTCAAGGTACAAGTTAATTTTGATATCCCCATATTTAAATGTCAGATAGATGTGGATGCCCTAAAAAAATGGTTAAATCTATTAGAAGTTTATTTCTCTGTTCAAACATTTTTCGACAGGGAAAAGATCAGCTTCTCACTCATCAATGCTCTCCCCCATGTCAAGCATTGGTGAGAAACTTACTGGGAGAAAACTTCCACAGAGGAATCTGGAATATATGGGGTCAAGCCCACTTGAGATTTTTTGTGGATGTGGTCAAAGAACAGTATTATCCTGTTGATAACTATGAAGAACATTACATGAGATGGACCACACCGCGACAAGAGAAGAACCAAAAAATGCCAGAGTTCACAAATAATTTCCATACCTTGTGCACCAAGATGGGTATCAAAGACTCTGAGCGACATCTGTTTTTTAAATACCGTGGGGCTCTGCATAGGTACATCCAGACTAAAATGGATTTTCTAAAAATATCATCATTGGGAGCGGCCTATCGATATGTTGTCAAAATCGAGCATAAATGTAGGCACTAGAACAAATGAGAATTCGGGTCTATAAATCTGAAACAACCAAAGCATGGTAAATATGGCCCTAACCAACAAGATCTAGACAACCAGTCAAAGAAACAGGAAAAAAAGGGTAAAGGGAAGACGAAGAATGCACTAGGAAGTGGTGTGACTTCCAAAAAACCCCTGGCACAACACCGATGATTGTTTCTCAAAACAGTCATTGGTGGCCAAGGTCAAAGACATGGAGCTGAACCCTGATTCAGAATCCGATCCAGAAAATATTGAAAACAGACAGATCATCGACGCAAACCCCACTGCCACTGTCGCGACCACAACAATTCAACCAGAAGAATCAATAGATCCTGAAGAGGGGGAACGACTCTTTCATTCACAGATGTGGGTGAAGGGGACCCCGTTTCATTTCATTATTGATAATGGAAGCTAGAATAACCTCATCTCATATAAGGCCATCAAATAGTTGGGGTTTTTAACAACACCACACCCACAACCATAAACCATCGAGTGGCTTCACCAGGGATGAGATCTCCATATCAACCAACATTTCTTTCTGTCCTATGGCATCCAACCCTTCAAGGATTGAGGCAGTGTGTGATTTTTCCACTCTTGATGTATGTGATGTGGTTTTGGGCCAACCATATATGTGGAGACATCATGCTGTCTATGAGTCTATACCTCGTAGTGTCATTATTAGTCTAGTAGGTCAACTCTATCGGATACCAGAGGTAGTTTTGACTACTACTACACCAAAAAAATGTCGCAAGGTAATATCTCATACTGAAAAATTCATGCTCTTCACAGTCTTTTCAAAGGATGCATAAAATACCGCTACAACCACTATATCCTCAACACCTTATATCCAACAAAAATAGTCTGTCAAAGAGAAAGAAGATATTGTTAATTCACCTACAATTGTGCCTACACAATGTCCCTTCAAACCCAGAGACAACAGGTTGGTGGAGCATATTCAATCCTGCTAGCAAACAGTTTGTGACAGTATTCCACAGACCAAGAAACACAAATTCTCCAAAAAGTCACGCATCTCACCAAGATTTAGATTCAGAACATACTTTCCCCTCTTCCCTGGGCACTCAAGGCAATGGAGACCATTTCTTCCAAAGGGGGGAGGATTGATCCAAGTGGATATTGGTGGCTACCCACATGTTCCAACTAGCTCATTTTTCCATTTTTTAGTTCAACACGTTCTCTGTACTTCTTTGTAATTGTGGGTTATACACTTTTGGGGCTATCTAGATCCCTACACATCTTCCAGGAGGATACTGGTGGCCTCCCACCTAACCCAACTGGATTATTTTATATGTTTTCATTTCATCACATCTTGTTGTCATTCCAGGGTCATTTTGGGGCCCTAAACAATGTTATTTTGGTTCTCCACAATGAAACTATAGACATATTCAAATTTTAATGGAATAATGTGTAGTTCTCAAAAATACCTTTCCAATGTGCTATCACACGCCTAAAACAAGTTACGACCCATGGAAGTTAATGTACTAACTTACCCAAATGGGGCCCACATGAATTTTGGTGTTTCATCTCCTAGGGTTAGGTTTTTGGATGTATAGGGTTTTGACATTCTTGTTTAACATAAAAAGGCCTTTAGAGCCTCATTGTATTCATATTCTTGCGAATGAACGTAGTTGTCACATCTCTTCTCATAGATAAAGATGCCACCATTCTAGCGAGTCTTACACTCTGTATTTTTACAGCCTCTTTACACTTATTTCATTAATATAAATCAAGTATTGTTGTATTTCTTTGTTTCTGGCAATATTCATGAATATTTCATTGAATATATCTTCTTTCATTTTGTTCTGAACATAATCTGGATCATATTGTCACCTGGTGCATTGATAATTTTTTCCATAACAGAAGAAAAATTCCACTACAAATCGTCTCCCATATTTAATTGGCGCCTTCAGTTTAAAAAAAACATGTTAAAATTACGAGAGATGAACTTAACATAAAAAGGAGAAGAGGCCATAAGTTTTCTTAGAGAGAAAAATAATGGAATTGAGCTCTTGCAGGAATATTTGCAAGACCCTACTACAATGTCGGAAGACCTATCCAAAATCTAGGTTATTTATTTAAAGGACCCTTATCGCCAAATTTCTTGGTTATTTACTAGAGTTACTAGTCATGATTCTACAACAACTATTCCTCGGCTGGCCCTATATATCTTACAATTTACAGTTCATGAGAATGTTGTTTTCAATTGGGAAAATATCATATCGAATGAAATTTCTTCACAGTTAATGAATTTCATAAGTGAGAAAAATTTCTATATGGCATCTTATCTGATATTTTCTATCACACACTGTCATATTTTTAAAGGTATGAGTGTTGTAAAAAGGACAAAATTGAAAATTGACCCTGTGACTATGTGGCATCAAGATCTCTAGAGACATAAACTTATCCATTATTTTTATGAAGTTTACAATGATTTTTTGTTTGAATTTAAGAAATTACTCTTTGGAGAAGAAGCTTCCAGGCTTTCATTGGAAGCATCCACCTTTTTGGATACAAAGGGAATTATGGAGAAAATGGATAAATACAACATCATTAGGATCTTTTGTTCTAATGAAAATCCTATATTTCTTCTTTATTATGTGTCGAACAAGTTTTTTAGCATAGAGGTGGCGAGGAAGTATAAGTTATGGTTTCATTATTTTTATGAAATAAGGAAAAAATCATTTATTTATTTTCCTTAGTGAGTTGCTGAAATTATTTTGAGAGGAATTTCCAAAATTGATAAATATGCCTCTTACTTTGACCCATTTAACTTGAATTTTGTAGAATAAATCAAAGGGTTTTAACCTAACCATCCTTTTTATAATCACACAGTATTAGTTGGGATCAACCCCACATTGATCGATACACTCATATTTGGGGAGGAAGAGGGAAATAGTCACAACCCTCATGTTCAAAGTGTTGATAAAAATTGTGGTGACATATATACAATTGTGAGCACTACAAAACACTATAAGAAAAGAGTGAAACACTCGGTCACCCGTTGTTTCTCACATAATTATTTTTCCTAAATAAATTCTCAGTCTACAACGACCCAACAAATAAAAACCCCAAGTAACAATTTAGGGGATGATGGAGAAAAGAATCCTCTTCAAGGAAGTTTAGAAAACCCCCATAAATTAAAAGTGAAAAGGAAAAGGGTTAATTCTCAACAAGAGGGAGAAGAACAAAACATACCTAAAGATGATATTATGCTTATGATATGGAATTAGATGTTGATATTGAAAATACCTGGTTTCCAGATGAAGAAGAACGCACCCAAGAAAACATACAGTTTGTTGCATTGGTTGTTCAAGATGAAGTCTTCTCCGATGAAGAAACATTTTATGTGCATATTGTTTTATTTTGATAGATATTCGAATAAATTGACTTTTGAAAGAACCTCAAAGAATAAGAAGGGAAATTCATGGTCCACCATTGATACTAAAAACATGTTGCTGTCAAAATTATCTTCAATTCATAAAGTCATAGGGGATGCATTGGATGTTTCAATAATTAATATGGAAGAGGAAAATATCATACTTAAGGAGAGAGTCAAGGAATTGGAAGAAAATCTCATGCCCCCACCCATATTGGCTACCCTAGTGGCCATGCTACAATCTAATAGAACTCTTCAAGGAACTACAAAATCAAATATGAGAGTAAAAGGAATTTCAAGATTAATCATTACTACTTGACGCTTTGTTGAAAATAATATAAAGAAAAGAATGTTGTTTATTTTAGATTTATGGGACTTGGAGAAATGTTTTTCCACTCTCGGGTTCAGAATTCAAAACACTAAAGAATATCTAAATGCAATTTTGAAGAATGATGAAGGGTTCTTCACAGATGGAGTTTCTATGTTTATAGAAAAAGTCACGACAATGATAGATCATAGGAGAAAACATGAAGGTTTTCCCTCCCATGACTATATAAAACAATCAAAGGCATGTTGGATTGAAATAATTAATACATTAAAGGGGTTGTTGAATCAGTTGAAAGAACTATCACAGGAAAATACTAAGGCATACTAAAATATTATTGGTTTGGATATTGTGGGTACCACTATTGAAGTTTCATATCTAAGCTTAATATCAAATTCAATGCTCACGAGAAGGGAGAAATTTGAAGAGCTAGGAAAATTTGAAGAAATCATCGGCCGAAAAATTTGATAGTATGTTTGGGTATAGTTATGATGACATTGATAATTGACTTGTTGAGTACACAAATAAAAATGATGACATTGAGACTATATCAAAAAATTTCTCTATTGACCATAGAGAAATTGAAAGTGAATTGTTAAATATCAAAGTGAAGCAAGAAGTGATTGTTTCCCGCTTAATGAAATATATTCAAGAATGGTTAAAGAAGTCTATAACCACGATTTATGAATTTCCAACAGAAGTGGTTACAATTGAACACATAACTGTAATGGGAAAATATATAAAGGGCACATCAAATATATTCCCAACACTTATTTTATTTTTTCATTCTCAGACTCACAATTACTTTTCTTTGTATATTCYCGTCTTCACAAGTCCGTCYGACAAGTATCATTACTTAACCATTTTTCTTACCACAATGGACACTCGGACTCATGAACTCGCATTTTCATTTAAAWYATTCCATTTCACCACCTCRTTGTGACGTGTCCTTTCTCTTTCACAGTTCTCGGGTCATATTAAATGTTAATACTACGAATTCAACTGCTAAATTACATTCTAAAAAAGTTGTTATTAATGATGTTTCTATTGAGGAAAATCTCATTTATTTCAGGTTAATGTTATCATCAAGGATCTAACTTAAATGTTATTTCATTGTTTTGAGAAGCATTATGGAGAAGTCTGCCAACCTGCTGAATATGGATGAAAGAAAACACCATTTATGTAGGGATACCTTGAATCTATTCATCAAAGAATATAAAAATTACCATTGGTCGAGGGAATATTGGTATTATGAAACGCTACCAGAAAAAGATAATAATAAAGTTTGGACATTAGGAATAGATCTCGCTAGTTGTGTCCCCAACTTTTCGAGTGAAAAGATATTGTCACCTAGTGCATTGATAAATTTGTCCATAACATAACAACAACTTCACTACAAAGTGGCTCCCCTGTTTCATTGGTTCCTTTAGTTTTCAAAAAAAATGTTAAAATTACCAAAACCGAACTTAACATACAAAGGAGAAGAGGCTAGAAATTTTCTAAGAGGGAAAAATAAAGGAATTGAGCTCTTGCAGGAATCTTTACAAGACCCTACGACAATGTTGAAAGACCTATACAGAATCCAGGTTAGTTCTTTAATGGACCCTTATCAATAAATTTATTGGTTATTTACTAGAGTTACTGGTCATGATTCTACAACAACTATTCCCTAGTTGGCCCTATATATCTTACATTTTACATTTCATGAGAATGTTGTTTTCGATTGGGAAAACATCATATAAAATTAAATTTATACACATTTAATGAATTTCAAAAGTGAGAAAAAGTTTTACATGGAATCTTATCAGATATTTTCTATCACACGCTGTCATATTTTTAAAGGTCTGAGTGTTGGAAAAAGGGTAAACTTGAAAATTGACCCCCTGACTATGCGGTATCAAGCTCTTTGGAGACAAAACGTTATATATTATTTCTATGAAGTTTACAATGATTTTGTGTCTGAATTTAAGAAATTACTCTTTGGAGAAGATACTTCCAGGATTTCATTGGAAGCATCCACTTTTTGGGATAAAAAGGGAATCCTGGAGAAAATGGATAATTACAACATCATTAGGATCTTTTGTTCTCATGAAAAGCCTATATTTCTTCCTTATTATGTGTCAGAAAAGTTTTTTTATCATAGAGGGGGCAAGGAAATATAAGTTTTGGTTTCATGTTTTTTATGAAATAAGGAAAAAATAGTTTATTCCTCCACCTTGGTGAGTTAGTGCAATTATTTTGAGAGGAATTTCCAAAATTGATGAATATGCCTCTTACTTTGACCAATTTAACTTGAAGTTTGCAGAAGAAATAAAAGGGTTTGACCCTAATTGTTTTATTTATAATCACATGGTATGAGTTGGGCTTAGCCCCATATTGATCAATACACTCATATTTGGGGAGGAAGAGGGTGATTTTCATGACCCTCATGTTCAAGGTGTTGATAAAAATTATGGTGACATAGAGACAATTGTGAGCACTGCATAACACTATAAGCAAAGAGGGAAACCCTCAAGTGAAACAAATGCTCATTCACCCACTACTTCTCATATAAGTATTTTTCTTAAAGTAAATCCTCAGTCTGCAACGACCCAACAAAGAAAAACTCCAAGTAACAATTCAGGTGATGATGGAGAAAATAATCCTCCTCGAGGAAGTTTAGAAAACCCCCATAAATTAAAAGTTAAAAGGAAAAGGGTTAATTATCAACAAGAAGGAGAATAACAAAACATACTTGAAGATAATATTCTTCTTGATGATATGGACTTAGATGTTTATATTGAAAACATCTGGTTTTCAGATGAAGAAGAACACACCCAAGAAAATGTACAGATCGTTGCATTGGTTGTTCAAGATGAAGCTTTCTCTGATGAAGAAACCTTTTATGTGTAGAATGTTTTATTTGATAGATCTTCGAATAAATTGGCATTTGAAAGAACCTCAAAGAATAAGAAGGGAAAGTCATGGTCCACCATTGATACTGAAAACATGTTTCCGTCAAAATTATCTTCAATTCATAAAGTCACAGGGGATGCATTGGACTTTTCAATAATTAATATGGAAGAGGAAAATCTCATACTTGACGAGAGAGTCAAGGAATTGGAAGCAACTCTCATTCCCCCAGCCATATTGGCTACCCCATTCTCCATGATACAAATTGACATAACTCTTTAAGGAAATCCAAAATCAAATCTAAGAGTAAAATGAATTTAAAGCTTAATCATTGCTACTTGACACTTTATTGAAAAGAATATAAAGAAAAGAATGTCACTTATTTTAGATTTATCGGACTTGGTGAAAATATTTTCCGATCTCAGGCTCAGAATTCAAAACACTAAAGAATATTTAAATGCATATTTGAATAATGATGAAGGATTATTCACATATGGATTTGCTATGTTTATATAAAAATTCTCGGCAATGACGAATCATACGAGAAAACATGAATATTTTCTCTCCAAGGACCGTATAAAACAATTAAAGGCATGTTGGATTGAAATAATTAATACTTAAAGGGTTTGTTGAATCAATTGAAATAACTATCAAGGAAAAATATTGAGGCATATATTATTGGTTTGGATATTGTGGGTACCACTATTCAAGTTTCATATCCAAGCTTAATATCAAATTCAATGCTCATGAGCAGGGAACAATTTGAAGAGTAATTCGAAAATTTGAAAAAATCATCAACCAAAAATTTTGATAGTATGTGTTACAACAAAGTTTTCCTCACCCCATGAAACTTGCTTGGATGGCATTTCCATTTCCATATGTAGACTTGAAGTCCCCTTTTGTACCTTCCAGAACCAATTTTTTTTTTCCACATACACACTCCTTATTAGTTATACATCAAGCGTATACATAGGTTTCTCCACTACAACCCACGTACATCGGGTTTGGTGCTCAAAATTAAAAATAATGTCGGGTTTCCATGCCATGTCACAAGATCCATGACCCTTGACCTTCCACATACTGGAAATTCTCTGACTCAAACCTTCAATTCCATTTGAAGGATATAAATTGAGCCATATCCAAGCCTTGAGAGAGATTCAATAATTCAACTTTGAGAGCAAAGACACTCTAGAGAAATTTCACTTCATATTGAGTTTACATACCTATGTCCTTAAAGAGTCTGAACTCCTTGTTCATCCCCCAAGATCTTCCTTATTTGTGACAGAGAACCTCATTGACTCCTTTATATGAGATTTCCTTTGGTGGAGGATTGAAGTGGTGAAGGCCCAAATGGAGGGAGTTAGTTTCTCAATTTTGATATGTGTCGTTACAAAAGTTTGTCACCTATGTAATTCTTCGGATTATTTTAATAGAAATACTCTTTTCTCGTCCAATTGATATCTTGCAAATATTAGAATTAGTATTCCATGGGAATAGTTGTCATGTATGTTAATGGATTATAATAATATATATGCTAACATTATATATTATCACCATATGCTTGTGTATCTTGGTTGTTGAGGACAAGTTTTAGGTATAAATATTTGGGTTGCATGCTCAATGGTGGTCTTCATTGAGCATCCAGATAGGGTAGGCTCTTGGCCTTGTCTTGTTAAAATTTAATTTATATAGCATACTTGGGATTACAGTTTATTTTTGTGTGTCATTCCGTTTGTTGTGGTTTACCCCATGCCATAGAGAGATTTTCCTCATAACATAATTGGTGACCATACTGGGGATTGATCTTCTTTTTTCGGGTTTTGAGTGTTTTTCTCGATTTTCTCTCTGTTAGCCTAAGTTTACTTTTTGAATGTTGCTTAACATTTTATTTTCTAACTTGCATCTGATTTTCTTGGCTTAACCATTGCCATGGCAGTGTTTAACTATGTATATGCATTCTTTTCCTTAATAGACATGTATATACGTGAGTTGTCTTCTTTAGGGTGCGTATATACATGAGTTTTTCTCAAACAGTTGTGTACATTATCTCTTTAGTCTTGTTGGATGAGTTTGGTGTTTTTTGGGTGAGTTTGGTTGGTTGTAGAGTCTTCTTGGGTCTCTGTGTTGATTGTTGAGAGCTTATAGAGTGATAGGAATCCTTCTTATTGTTGAATTTTCGGGCGGTATTCTTTCTTATCATATTTTTCATTGGTTGTCCTTGCACATTGGTATGAGTGTTTTCTTCTTTGTATCCTGCTTGGCCTGTCTCTTTTTTCTTGCAGTAGGGTCTGCCTATGAAGTTGTTATTTAGTCCTTGCATTTACTTTTCTTTATATCGAAAATACAAAAACATTTTCTTATTTTTCATTATGGAATTTGCACTTTTTATTACCCTGGTTTGGTTTTGACACGTGACGAGAGATTCAATTTCATTGAAATTGTAGAGATTGCATTTCATTGAAATTTTAGATATTGTATTGAAAAATTGCATTTAGAAGCATACCATCTCTTTGAAATTCAAGACTAGTGCTTAGGAGTGTTTTTATATTTTCTTCTTTTTATATGTTGAGTCGTAATACCATCAGTTTCACGAAAACACCTATTGAGAAAGAATAGGTCATTAAAATTAACGTTGATTAATTAAAATTGATTAGAAACGATTTTATTTTTCAGGGTACAGAAACAAGTATAAGACATAGGGCCTTGGAATAGGATTTTGTGAGTAAACTTCTCCAAGGCTACTAAACTAAATATATGTGTCTGACTAGGGAGTGGTGAAATCCATTGTGTAATTAGTGACGTCGGGAGGATCTACTCACACTAGAGTTAAGAACAAGGTCGTACGAAGTTGGTTGCAGAGATAACCCTCTAATACCTTCTTTGCGTCAGAGATATTTTTGGGGTTATATTCATATTTGGGGGTATTTCTAGTACCTTTACCTCCGTGAGAGGCAATGCTTTCAATATTTAGGGATTTTTTACCCTACCCATATAGTGGACTAGACTTATGACTGTTCTCCTACACATTGGTTATATTGTTGTGACTCTATTTGCTTGACATAGATAGCCACATAGGTTACTTGCAGGGGTTATTCTGCAGGTACCCTGAGTTAGATAAGGGTTGGACAACACAAAACCTTAATGGAGTATTAAATCTCTAGGGGGATCTGACTGACTACGTTGTTAAACCCCCAAGGGCCCTTATAACTGATTCTGATACCTCCAATATTTTGAAGGGAGTCTCAGGCCTCTCTTGGGAGAGACATACCTACTCTAGTGAGGGAGGACCCTTTTTCAGCCACTATATCTTGTTTGTGTGCATTGACCTTTTTTATTTATTTTGGTGTGCTCTCTGATTATTACTTGGCCCTAGGATTTGGTTTATAACTCAAGTATTGAGTCATCATGGAGAAATAATAGACTCCTTTCAAGTCTCACCGTTTGTTGAATTTACCACCGCATATTGAGTCTTTACCGAAGTTTCCTTCTAATAGGAATAAAGCTAATAAACATGGTACCTATATATCCACCTCCCAGAATTGTGATCATCTAGTTATGAGTACTGCATCAAACCTGGACATCACAAGGAGTCTCTCGACTCCTATATATTTTTTTATTAGTGGGATCCCTTTGACTCCTTTAGCCTTGACAGTTGGGGTGTTGGAGATCCCCTCCTCTAGTGCTAGCCAACCTGTGGGTTCTACTCGACCCATAGGAACAAACCCTTTCAGATCTCTTTTTGGTATGCCAGGTCATAATTCTCATTCAATACCTTCAGTCTCTAATCCCTTTTCTTTTTGTATGCGCAACATGATGTCACAACTCTCATCCTCCATTCCAGTGGCTAATGCAAATCCTAGTTTTAAACCTAGCGGTATGGCTCCTCTGTATACTCCTATCTCATTTGGTGGAGGCCATTTTCCCCAAACGAATCCTACAGTTTGAGTTTGGCCTCCTCTTTCTTCCGGGCCTAATACTAGTCTCAATGCTCTTGGATGGAGTGCTCAACCAGGCAGACAAGTCACTTCCTATATTCATTCCTCTATCCCCTCTTCCTCCATGATGATTCCAACAAATTTCTTTATTATGGAGAATCCCCATCTATCCTTTGGATTTCCATCCAGAGGGAGTCAATTTCACACTATGGGAAATCCCCATCCCGAAGCTCCTTCGATTGGGGGAAACGTATATAACCCTCATTATGTCTCTTTCGTGGGTATGGTTCCCATACAACCTTTTATGAATCAGTTTGGTGGAGGATATTATCCTACCAGACATGGCCATGGAATATACCAGAACCCTATATGGCCTGCAATCTCTCAACCCCAATATTTCACGGGAGCATGGCATTAGACGTCGCAACCTCGAATCCCTTTTCTGGCCATGCTTAATCTGCCATATTTTTCAAATTTAATGAATGAACCTGTGCATCACGATCCGTTATGGCCCCCCGTCCCCACCAATACTCCTTCAAACATTCCAAAATTCGAAGGCAAGACTAGCGAGGATCTGGGTGATCATGTCACTACTTTTCATCTTTGGTGCCCATATAACTCCTTGAATGACGATTCTATTCATTTGAGACTATTTCAATGCACCCTCATGAGGGTTTCCATGAAATAGTACATTGAGCTATGGGGGGAACATACAAAAACTTTAATCAGATGTTTTTGGTGTTTCTCAACCACTTCGAGTTGTCGGTTTGTTACGATGCTGACATAGAACTTTTTTCGGCCCTCCACCAAGATAAAGCCACACATATCTTGGAACATATCCAAGAGTGGCGTAGATAGAAGAGGTTGATAAAGGCCTACATTCATATAGATTTTCTGTTGGAGTGGTGCCTTAAGTCCTTATTTCCTTATATTCCGAAGGATGTTTCTACATCTAGAGTAACATCTGAGGAAGAATCTGTTTTCAAAGCCCAACAATTAGACCTCATATATGCTCAACATGGGATGTTGTATGAAATTCTTCCTGACGCGCCGCAGTTGAACTATGACACTAAAAAAAATCTTGGGCCTCATGTCGATGGCATCATAGGCTCTGTAAATGCTAATTCTACAGATTTGGTGATGAACCAGTTGAAATATTTGTCTCTAAGCCAGCTTGTAGCAGGACAAGATTTGACTTTGTGCTCCACTCCCACTCAGTTGGTGGATGTGCATTCTGTACAGTCATCGGAAACCCAAGTGGTAACCAACAACCAGGATGGAATAAAAGGAAAGGACGAGGTAATAATCATAAGGGTGGGAAAAATAATAATAACTCCAAGGACGACATTAACAATGATATATCAAATAATAATCTTGGTGAGGGATAGAAAGAAAAAAAAAAGGCAAATTTTCCTTGTAAAGTTTGTAAATATGATCACCTTACCCACCTATGCCCCAAAATCGAGGAATCCTCGACGATATTATCGCAGTCGCCTGCTATGATGACAAATCTGTTTCCGCATAATCAACATATGGCCTCAGGGACCTCCAACACTGGAAATGCGTCGAGCAGGAGTCAAAACCCCTCGGTACATGAAGGTGGCCATCTGTGTCAATGTGGTCAAGTCTCATATTGATGTAGCCACTCGATCTCATGATTACGGTTCTTCACATGATGTTGTACGTCCAATTTCTCCTCCTCCTTCGGAAACACCCTTGCATATAGAAAATTCAAAACCTCTGCCTCGTATTTCGAAAGGAGTACTAAAGTTCTATGTCCACAATCCTAATGCTATAGCTTCCCAATACTATTCAATTGTCAAAGATATAGGTCAAACCCTTTGTTAGATGTCACCTTTGGAGGTGCTCGAAACATTTCCTTCACATAAGAACACATTGTTATCTACATTAGGAGCTCTAGACCCATGTGGCTCGAAGGATATGAATTTTGACATCACGGATGTTAGGCCTCAGTTACCTTACCATGGGACCTTTCAAATCCATGTGAAGTAAATGAAAATTACCATCAAATGCACTATAATTGATGAAGGTGTTGCGACATGCATGATGTCCCTAACCTGTTGGAAATACATTGGATGTCCGACTCTATCCCAATATAGGACTATGTTGAAAACATTTGATGGGAATTCATTTTGACCACACAGAATTCTTCCCGCTTTTTCTGTCCAGTTAGGTGGGAATATAGTAGAGGTTGATGTCGAGGTGGTTGATTTTCCCCTCGACTATAATTTACTACTAGGGAGTAATTGGACTTATTCCATGACAACCGTCGTGTTGTCCATTTTTTTTACTTTATGTTTTCCTTGCGAAGGGAAAATAATGACGATTTATCAGTTCTCCTTTGCACACGCTATTCCTAATGCATCAGTAGGATATTCAGTCCATGTGATCGACAATTCTCAACAGGAAACTAAGGATGTTGGTGTCGGAATGTATTCCTCACTGATGAGTAGCTTTGATTTAATGGCACCAATTCACCACATTCATGCCATTTCCAGTAAGTCTTCATCATTGATGAGGTCCATTCCTTTATGTACTTTGTATTTCAATGAACCTTGGACCCTACCTTCCCTGAATATGTCATATGAATGTTAGTCACACATTGCGATGGAAATTACACTGTTAGCGTCATAGGTTGCGTATCAATCTATTCTTGACGCTACTGCTGACCTGGATCCTTCCTCCTCGTGGAAGAATGAGGTAGATCTTGTTATAGAGCCCGTATGGGCCATCCAATAATATTGTTCACATGATTTCCTCAAAGATACTTTACCTTTATATGAAGCCATCTTAGAGGCCATGTATGGTCCTGATAGGCCCTGGGATGATATGCATCATTTCTCTTATTTCCTCTGCGAGCTTGTTAAGATCGAACATGATGACTATAGATATACATTGAGTGAGATGGTCATTCACGTTGTGGTTCCATTAGATACACATGGTATTTATACCGAAGGAAACATGGTGAATATTTCTCCTATCGTCATGATAAACATCTCTTGTATTCTTGGTAAAATTGAGAACATATATATCGGTGTGGATTGTTCTCCTGAAGAAATTCAGATATACACCGATCTATTCAAATAATTTAGTGATGTATTCACTTGATCGTATGAAGAGGTGCTAGGGATCAACCCTGACATTGTCGAAAATGAGATTAAAACCTATCCAGATGCTAGACCTGTTCAACAACGTCTTAGAGTTTTTAGTCCTAGGAAGGCCCCTACTATTAAGGTAGAGGTAGAGAATATACTTAATTTTGGCTTCATCTACCAAGTTCCTTTGAATAAATGGGTGTCCAACCCTATTCCCGTAAATAAAAAAAAGCAACCATCTATGTATGTATGGATTTTCGAGACCCGAACAAATCTTGTCCTAAAGATAACTTCCCAATTCCTTTCATTGACCATATTCTTGATTAGCGTGTGAGAAGAGAAGTATTTTATTTTATGGACGGATTTTCAGGGTATAATCAAATTCAAATCAAACCCGAGGATCAACATAAGACGACATTTATTTTTCCTTGGGGTACTTTTGCATACCGGAAAATGCCTTTTGGCCTTAAAAATGTTGGAGTAACCTTCCAACGTGTTGTGACCTTTGCTTTTCACGATATCAAGAATATTGTCAAAGCTTACATAGATGATCTTGTTTCTCACTCTTGCAAGCGAGTAGATCACTCAGCTCACCTTCGATTAGTATTTGAGAGATGTTGTTACTATCACATTCAGTTGAACCCTCACAAGTGCATATTCTATGTTAGTGCTAGCCGTATTTTAGGATTCTTAGTGACTGAGCATGGGATCATGGTAGATCCTACGAAGGTTGAGGAAATACTTCTATATCATCCCCCGCGCCACATTCAACAACTTCAAGGTTTACAGGGGAAGGATAATTTCCTGCCTCAATTCACAGTGAACTATGCTAATTTAACTAAGGGTTTCATGTGTATTTTGAAGAAGGATACTCCGTTTATATGGGATGAGCGAGCCTAGGAATCCTTTGATGCTCTTAAGAAATATTTGGTATTGGCACCTCTGTTTAAGCCTCCATAATACAATAGATATTATTTTCTTTATATCGTCGCATCTGAAGCAATGATTGGGATGGTTCTGGTTTAGGAGGACAATGAGATCCATGTGCATATTTTCTACTATCTCAGTTGAAACCTAGTCGGTCCTGAACTTAAATAATCTCACGTAGAGAAACTAGCCTTGGTCACCGTACATGCAGTTCAAAGGATATGATATTATATATTACTTTTCAAAACTACCTTAGTTGAGGATATCAATCCATTTCAATACGTCCTCACCATGCATATCATAGGGGGGAAATACAATAAGTGGATTTTTATTTTGCAATAATTTGACGTCGATTTTTCTTCGGTGAAGTCTAAGAAATCGTTATTTTCTTCCAAGTTGATATCGGACTTCCCTCGACTAGATGAGGGAGTTTTTCATGAGGATTCATTCATGGATGAACATATCTTCCTTATCTCATCTTTGGACCCCTGGTATGGAGACATTCTAATTTATCTTCAAACCTTGAAGCTACGCCAACATCTGTCGAGAGATGATCGATGACGTATACGTCATCAGGATAAAAAATACCTTATAATCGACGACACTTTGTATCGTTGAGTAGTAGATAATATTTTACGTTTCTTCAGTCACGAGGAAGTTGAGTCCATTCTCAATGACTGTCACAATGGGGATTTTTGTGTTCATTTATCAGGGCTTGTGACAACCCAAAACGTATTGCGAGCTTGTTATTTTTGGTCGTAAATTTTTAAAGATTGTGTTGAAGCAGTCAAGAAGTGTCAGCCTTTCTAGGTGTCCGCTCGGAAAATGCACTCATACCCTGTTATAACCCTAATTTGCACCAGACATTCTTACCTGGCATCAAGCCATCTCATATTCCTTCTTTGCCAAGCTAGTACTGAACAAATCTTCTTAAAAACACCCTTTTTAAAGGCACACACACCCTGCTCCACTACAGCCCGCGTGTACACTCTAGTTGACCCACTACAACCTGCGTGTACATGCTAGCTGACTCACTACAACCCGCATGTACCTACAAAATCATGAAAAATGGAAAGTTGCTGACGGAACACACACAATTTCGGGTAATTTAACTAAACCTTTTGACCATGCATGGTCAGTCACTCAAAAAAATACCTAGCTCCTTCTAACCTATAAAATAAGGGGTAGGGGTCCCATTTAAAAGAAGGAAAAAGAAGAGTATAGAAACTTTGCCCAAATTTATCCCCCCCTTTGCCCCAATTTCCTACAATTGTATTGTGAGGTTGAGTAGTTGGTGCATTGTGAAGAGGATCCCAGGACCAGGTTCGAGGAGCAGTGTCGATCACATATTGTAAAGTTTACTCTTGTGAAGATTAATACAAAAATGAATACTTTTTTTGTCCCACCATATCATGTGTTCAAATTGTGTATTTATTTTATGATATTGTCACATCTAACTATTGGGCTCTAAAGATGTCTAAAAACAACCTTAGTTTAAAATTAATTTATCAACCCGAGGATTCATATTTTATCTCAAAGAATATCGACAAAGTCTATACAGATAGCTTGTAGAGGCTAAAATCATGCAGTGAAAGAAAATCTGAGTTTATCAACAATCAAGTTCCTCAAACATTCATTAAAGTTTCTAGGAATTGAAATCTAAAGCTGTGCAATGGAAAGGAACTAATTAATCTATTGAATTCATTTTAAGAGAAGTTATTGAATCTAGATAGACTTGCAGAAATGACTATTATTATGAATCAAATTGATGGAAAGAAAAAGGCAAATTACTCTATCTATGGAAAGGAACAGAGACTATAATCTAGTCAAAAAGAGACAACAATCGTATTTCTATTGAAAGGAACAACAACTATATTCTAACGGAAAGGAACAACAAATGTAAACTAAGTAAAAGGAAAAGAAAATGTAAACTAAATGAAAGGAACAACAAATGTAAACTAAATGAAAGGAGCAACAAATGTGAAATTACGAAAGGAACAACAAATGTGAACTTATGAGGAGCTGTCATGCATCAAATATCAGTAATAGGAATTGGAACAGTAATCATCTAATGCTTCAGGGAATATCTATATCTTGCAATTGACGTGAAATCATCCACACACTTATGAATTCATTTAACTACTATGAAAGAGAATCAAATCACAAAATATAAATTGAACTGATACAATTATAGGTTGAACAATAGCTCCTTCAGAATGGGCCCTTGGTCCTTAGAAGCACTGCTATTTGAAATTCAGTATGTAGAAATCATAAAACTGCACGAAGCTTCTATTGATTTCATCGCTGGTACAACATTTTACAAAAGCTACTAACGCATAGCAATTCTAAGTTCTGAGTTCTTGGGTGCAATTCCTCTCTCAAGATCTATTTACCCCTTATATATTACAACAATTTGGGTAAGTTAAGCTATCATGAGGATCGATATATCCTCAGTATTTCTTTACTATTATAATATAAGCAACTTGATTATCTTCAAAACTGCCTTGCGCCATAAAGTCTTCAACCTCCAAAAGCTTGCGCATCTCCAAGATTTCCTTTGTTATTTTGGGTTTGACAATATTTAACCAAACCTGTAATAAAACCAGACAATTCCAATCATATTTAGGATCTATGTAACCTAACTTCAACAATAACGCTAAAGAGTATATTATTCATTTTCTATCTATTTGCTCCTAAATAATCGAAAAGTCAATCAAGATGACATCCTGAAATGTGGGAAAAATGAAGATATTTATACCTTTTTCATAACCTAACACTAACCCAACAATCAGTATATGAAATGCATGTTTGCAGCTCTCAGTTTGTCCATGTGTGAATGCAGGTCATCTTTGGGAGGAGGCTTGTAGTAAAGGAACGAGTGAAAGCGAAGGGATTGACATCAAACAAAGGATTTAAGGTAGAGTTACCTAATCTTGTTTGCACCTTTGTATTACATGAATGTGGGGTTTTGTGTTGAGAGAATAGGAAAAAGTAGAGGCCTTTAAATGATCATTTTCTGCATGCATGATTAGATCCCTTAAATGTTAAGTCCGTAGGAGGTATTTCCTACCCACAATAGAATTGGTGACCATAATGGGGATCTCTAGGGTTTATGGGAATATTTTTTCTTCGATATTTTTAAAAACTGGTTCATTCCTTGTTTCTAAAGTTTCTGCAAAAGTCTGAGCTAACAGAGATTCTGGTTTTCCATACCAGTTATCTCTGTCTCTTTGCTTGACTGCATTTTTTTTTTTTACGGGACCCATAGAGGTACACGTAGCCTGTATAAGGTCTGTATGCGTGTACATGTGCCCTACCTTCACACAACCCACGTGTACACGCTAGATGATGAAGTGTCAGTCGCGTGTATGATTTCAGAAAATTTCCTCTAGAGAGGCAATCATCCTCTCCCCTATCAGAAGTAGTCCTTCTCAGGGGTTTTTTGGAACTCATTCTAGTCTTTGTTGTTTGTAGTTTATAGCTTAAGTTCCACCTCAGATTGGTTTGTTCTATGAAATTTTCTTTGAATTATTTACTCTTTTTTGTCAAATTGAGTTTCTAAGTCTTCAAGAGATTTTGGTCCTCAATACCAGTAGTCTCTTCCAGTGCCCAATTGTTTGTCTTTTCATTTTTGAGAGTTTCATAAGTACACGCGACCTGCATAAGGTCTGCATGCGTGTACACGCGCTCTGACCTTACACATCTCGTGTGCACACACTGTCTGTTGAACTGTCAGCAACGTGCATGTTAAGAAAATTTTTGTTTAAGGAGAGGCAGTCATCCTTTTATTTTTCAAGAGTTTATCCCTCTCAGGTTTTTTGGTCTCTGTCATAGAATTCAGTAACTTAGGTTTGATCACAACAATAGCTTCCTTTTTCATTAAGAAGTTTCTCAAAATTTTCCTTTCATAGGGTTTTTAGACAAGTGTGAGAGTCCTTTTTAATATGCTTGTGTGTTATTTTTAGAGTGACTCTTTGTGATCTGCGCTTAGGCCGGAAGTTTTCATGGTCTTTAATTGTTGATATTTTTTCCTTTTGCTTTGTGAGCATTCATAAAAAAAAAAAACTTTTATTTCTTTGTTTGGTTAAATAGTTGTTGGTTTGCATTAGTAACCAGAAAAAGTATTTTCTTTCATAAGTTCTTGATGGTTTACTTAGAATATAAGTAGCTCGTAGTCGATTGAAATCCTATTTTGAGTTTGTTGTTCAAAGATCTTAGAAAATTTTATTTTGAAAATTTGGTTAAAGAATTTAAAAGCGCAAATCTAAAGTTGTCAAGAAGTGTTTTGTTTCCTGCTTTCTGTTTATCTTTCTTTTCATCTCTCAAAACATCACTAGTTTCACTTTCATAACCTTTGACTTAAGACAAGCCTTAAAAATCAATGCTAAATCTAAAATTAATTAGACTTTTTATGTTTGTAGAGTCAATCAACTAGTTTAGGGTTAGGGCCTTGAATTAGGTTGGAGAGGAAACTCTTCAAGGCCATTAAATCAAACATTGGAGTCTGAGCTAGGGAGTGTTAAAAGTCCAGTATCATGAAAGTTATTCGGGACCCCCCTCTAACACAGGGGCTAAACATGAGGTCGCATGCGGAAAGGTAGTGGAGATAACCCCTCCAAAGCTGGACCAATCGTAGTGGAGAACACATATAGAGGGCTTGTCTTGGGATTCCGTCGATTGCATTTTCCACATAGCTTCGTGGGTCTCAAATCTGTTCGACGTCCTCAGTTGTATTCTGGACCACTTGCTTTCGATACCCTTGATAGGTTTCAGGCTCGATATCTTTCTCATTTTGGTCTACTCGACTATTGACTGTACCCGCCTAGTGACTGTTCGTGCGCTGGAAACCTAGTTGCCTATCCTTTTTAGAGATATACACAGGTGACTGCGGGGGTATACCGCCATTCCTAAGACAGTAATCGGGCCAATCTTTGTAGAGTATACCTGGAGGATTCTTCTATTTTCGAGTTTCACTTGCACCGGTAAGTTTCTCTAGTGTTGGTTGTTGTAATTGTTCTTCCAACTAGTTTAGTGTTTGCTTGTTTTATCTTGTAGGGACATTTTTCTAGTGTGTGTTGTTTTTGAATGAATAGAAATCCCTAGTGTGTCTTTGATCTTCTCACACAGTGGAGGATCACGAGCTCTGCCGGTCATGAAGGAGTCTTGGCTTGCCACTAGTTACACTGGAGCCACCTCCACCACTACTAAGGCGAAAGCTAGACCAGCAAGGGTCTTTTGAAGCGATCGGGTCACAGGAAACCACAAATGAACAACCTTTGTTATAGGACCTTTCGACACCTTTAAAGTGGGAAGTAATGGAATCAAATCATGTCTCTTCTTCTGGGAATCCTAATATTCCTGCCATGGTTGTCGTCACAGGGGGTGCTCCACCTCCTACCCTACCGTCGTCGGTCTGAGCCACCATGGTCTCGACTGCCTTGAGCAGTGGTTTGACCGTGTCTTTGGCAATGACCACTTCTCCTTTCACACAGAGTGCAATAGGCCCTCCGTTCTCATACATGATGCCTAACATAGGTACAATCCCTATACTATCCTACTCCACTTTACAAACTTTAGGTCTAGCGGAAAGGAGCTCTAACGCTCCTCTACAAGGACCCATGGGGGGCACTTCAACTTCCTTTAATGATTTCCCTTATGGGGGAGTTCATATACCTCCTTCATCCCCTTCACTCGGTGGTACCCACCAGAAATCCGTCGGGCCAAACACACACTATAGTTCACTTGGAGTAGGGAGTCAAGGACCACCTTCTCATAGTATGTCAATAGGGTCAACACCGTTTTCTTTGTTCGGTGTGTTTAGTAACAACATTTTCTTGTCAGCCACTTTCCCGACCGGGGGAAATCTCGGTTGTGGCCAATCTAATACTATGTAGGGTACTATTCCTACAAAGGGGGAAAACTCAGGAAATTCTTCCGCATCAGGACCTTGGAATTCTTGGCAAGGATCAGTTCCCTCATCAGGAATTCTGATCTGGGGAAATTATTTTCACAACCAATGGAACCCCAGGAAAGGTGCAATACCTATGCCCATGGGATCGGCATGGGGCAACCCTTCCCAAATTCCTCTGAATGTAATGCATGCCCAACCATCTACGTCCTTTTTCAGGAATCAACCGATGATGTCTCCTCAAATGAAAAATCCATATGCTGGTCATGGCCATGGTTTTTATCAGAACCCCGACCAACAACCTAACGTTTCCTAGAAACTTGGTGCCATTCAAACTCCAGGACCCTTTTTCCATGGTTATCAGCAACACCAACCAAAACTACCTTTCTTGGCAACCTTACATTTTCCAGACTTGACAAGGTTGTTGAATGACCCCATCTGTCATGATCCACGTTGGCTCCCTATGCCGAAAAAATTGCCTTTGGACGTACCAAATTTTGAGGCCAAGCCTAACGAAGATCCAGGGGATCATGTGACCACCTTCCATCTTTGGTGCTCATCTAATTCGTAGAAGTACGACTCCGTACAATTGCAATTGTTTCAATGCACTCTCATTGGGAGTGCTGGGAAATGGTACATCAAGCTCGACCGCTCAAGATATTCTTCCTTCGGAGAATTGGAAATGACATTCCTAAACCATTTCCAATTACCTGTGAGATACGACACTGACACAGAATTGTTGGCCAATTTCGAGCAGAGTAAAGTAGACCATATCTATGATCACATCTGAGAATGGAGACGCCAGAAGAGTTTGATCAATGTACCAGTCCCACCAGCATTCCTTTTCAAGTGGTTCCTTAAGTATTTTGTCCCACAACTATCCAAAGACATCGCAACGTCGGAAGTTTTTTCCTAAGAAGATTCCATCATGAGAGCTCAACAGCTTGAACTCATTTATTCTCAGTCTAGTTTACTGTACGAGATTTTATCGGATGCACCATGATCCATACTTGATAAAACCAGACATAGAGTTGGACCACATGTCGATGGTATTGTAGGTTCAGCACAAACCAAGCCCACTGAAAAACTGACAAAATAATTGAAGTAATTATCTATACAACACACAATGGCCATCCAAACTACTGTTTCGGCTGCTCCCCCTACCCAAACGTTGGATGTACACATTGTGCAATCGACAAATCCGAAGGCCACCCAACAACCTGATGGAAAGAAAAAAAAATGTAAGAAGGGTAAGGGGGATAAGAAATCCACTAATAACGTTGGCGGGGCAAACACTGAGAAATGAAAGGCGAAGTATCTATGTAACCTATGCGCGGAAGACCACCTGACCCACCAGTTCCCTCTGCTTGCAGAGGCCCAAAAGTTTGTGTCACAGTAGCAACCTGTTGTGTTAACGAATCCATTTCAACATGGGAAAAACCTAACCCAAGCCTCTACAACCACAGAAGAGGGTAGTCAAGGACCCTCTCCATCTTCGAACAATCTTGCATCCGCGAATGTGTATATGATGAAAGGTGATCCTTTTATATCGCCTAGAGAACATGTTTACAATAAGCCAAGCACCTCTGAGAAATGTAAAGAAGCTGAAATCCCATCTCTTCCTCTCCATATCGACAAGACTTTGGGCGAAATAATGACATGCATCCCAAAAGGTGTGTTCAATAAAGCTTCTCACAACCCAAACACAAGGGCCTCCCAAAACTATTCTGTGGTGGAGGATTTGTCTCAAACCCCTTGTGCGATGAACGCTTTGGAGGTCCTCCAAAGATGCCCTTCCAAGAGGAAATCTTTGTTAGCCGCTTTAGGATCTGTCGAGACTTGTAATCCGAGTACAATCATGCTGGATACAACTGACTTAAAACCTCTTCTCTCTTACCACATAATGTTTCAGATAGTAGTGGCTTACCCCATGAAAACTTTTACTCAGAACATTTTTTGCACAGTGGTTGATGAGGGCGCCTCGACATGCGTCATGTCATTAGCATTTTGGAAGGCCATTGGCCAACCTATTTTGTCTTCGTCACCTACTCTTCTTACCACTTTCGACGACCGTTCGTTTCGACCACATGGCATCATCCCCTCTTTCCCCATGCAGTTAGGAGGGAAGCCCATGTTCATCAAGGTAGAAGTAGTCGATGCATCCCTTGACTACAATCTCTTGTTGGGTAGGAGTTGGACCTATGACATGCAAGTAGTGATCGCTATAGTTTTCTGGGTCTTGTTGTTTCCACATGAGGACTAGATCATGACCATTGATCAATTGTCCTTCTCTAGACCTGACCCTTCATTGGGGGCATCCGCGGTCCCGATCATTGATAATCCTCAACCGGGCATTATCAACGTAGGGGTTGGTTTGTGCCCACCTTTGATGGGTACTTTCGATTACCCGCCTCCTCAAGGCGATGTCAAGTTCATATCCGACCACCATAACGTTGAGATTTTCCAATTTTTGGCGTTTCGTACGACTTACTTCAACGATCCGTGGATTCTTCCTTCCCCATTGTCCACGATGGAAGGGACAGGGCACTATGGTATGTCCATGCCCTTTTTCATGACAGAGGAAACATACTCTTTAGTCCAGCAAGCTTCAGCCGATCCCGATCCAACTCCTGCACAAGAGTTAGCTCCAATCCCAGAGCCTATTTTGGCTCAAGGTTCCCTCACTGGTACCGATTCGTTAGACTTAGTCTTTCCCTTAGATGAAGCAATCATTGAAGCAATGACTAAACCAGACAAACCCTAGGACGATCTCCATCAAAGATCATACTTCCTCCCAGAGTTAAGCAGAATCGAAGCAGGGTAATTCACCTTGACTATGACTGAAGATAGGTCTTGTCCTATCAATCCATTAGTTACACATGAGGTTTGTGTTGAGGGTAATATGGAAACTATCGCTAAAACTATACCGATTAATGTCTTCAGAACCCCTGGCATCGTGGAGAATGTTTTCGTCGAAGCTGACTGTTCCCCTGAAGATATTCAAATCTACACAGACTTATTTAAAGAATTCTGTGATGTTTTTGCTTGGTATTACGAAGAAATGTCAGGCATTGATCCAAAAATAGTCGAACATGAAATCACAACTTATCTGGATGCCAAGCCAGTTCAATAGAATCTTCGTCCAGTTAATCCCAGGAAAGAAACAACTATTAAGGTTGAGGTAGAGAAACTGCTCAAAGCTAGTTTTATCTATCCTGTCCATTTGACCCCATGGGTGTAAAATCCTATGCCAGTCAACAAGAAACAGGGCACGATTCACGTATGTACGGACTTATGTGATTTGAATAAGGCCTGTCCAAAAGATAATTTTCCCACACCATTCACTGACCAGATAGTCGATGAATGTGCAGGTTGCGAGGCCTTTTCTTTCATGGATGGTTTTTTGGGATATAATCAGATACAAATCAAACCCGAAGACCAACACAAAACTGCATTCATTTGTCCATGGGGTACATTCTCATATCGTAAGATGTCGTTTGGTCTAAAAAATGCTAGCGCTACCTTCTAGCGGGCTATGTCTTTTGCTTTCCATGATCTCAAGCATATAGTTGAAGCCTATTTAGATGATTTAGCATCACACTCTCGTAAGAGAGCTGATCATCCCACACATATTCGAATTATCTTTGAACAATGTCGCTACTTATAGATTCACTTGAATCCAAACAAATGTAGCTTTTGTGTAACATCAGGACCTTTGTTAGGTTTCATAGTTTCAACAACAGGGATCATGGTCGATCCTCTCAAGGTTGAGGCAATGGTTCAGTTTCCTCCCCCACATACAATCCTTCAGCTTCAGAGTATACAAGGAAAGGCGAACTTTTTGAGGTGTTTCATCGCAAACTATGCCGAGATCACAAAGGGCTTTATGCGCTTACTGAAGAAAGACGTTCCTTTTCATTGGGACGATGTTGCTCAACGCTCCTTCCAAGTGTTGAAACATGCCCTCACAACATCCCCTCTGCTTCGACCACCCAATTATAACAAAGATTTCTTATTATACTTGGCTACAACAGAGTCAACCATCAGAATGGTCTTAGTTTAGGAAGATGATTTGCTCTCAGGATATGTGATCTATTACCTAAGTTGAGGCCTTGTTGGACCAAACTCAATTATTCTCATATCGAAAATCTTGCGTTGGCAGCAGTCCATGCTGTCCAACGGTTCTGTCATTATATTTTGTTTCCCAAGACCACTATCATGGTCGTTGTGAATCCGTTTCAATATGTGTTGACACGACAGGTAATCAACGGAAAGATCAGTAGATGGATAGTCGTCCTCCAGTAATTTTACTTATATTTCATTTCTGCGAAATCCAAAAAGTCACTGGTCTTCGCAGAACTTATCTCAGAACTTTAGGTTGAGTCCGACGATGTTATGCCCGAAGAATCGCCTATTCAAGGAGATATGTTTTTGATAGCATCTGCAGACCCCTGGTATGGAGATATTCTTGTTTATCTCCAAACTTTGAAGTGCCCTACCTTTGCTTCTCGTGATGAACGTCTCAGTATACATCATTAGGACAAGAATTATCTCATCCTAGAGGACACTCTCTAACATCGAGGGGTATATTGTATTCTTTGTCGATGCCTCACTCATGAAGAAGCAGAAATCATGCTTAATGATTTCCATACTAGATCATGTGGAATTCATTTGTCTGGGTTTGCAACAACCTGAAATATTTTACGAGCTGATTACTTTTGGATCAAACTAATCAAATATTGTATCGAATCGTTCAATAAGTGCCACCTGTGTCAGATCTTCTCTCGGAAGATGAGGGAACATCCTTCTCCCATGTTTCCTGTCATCACAGTTGGTCCCTTCACTAAGTGGGGGATTGATTACACTACATGCAACCCTCCTTTAGCAAGGGGGCACCATTATATAATTCTAGCCATAGACTACTTCACGAAGTGGGTCAAAGCTATGCCAACATTTAAATATGATGGAGAGACTGCAACTCTCTTTTTGTTCAACTAGATAATCGCAAGGTTCGACGTCCCGAGAGAGATTGTCACTGACCATGGAAGTCACTTTCAGAACCAAATGATGACTAAATTAACATCAAATCTTGGGTTGCGTCAATAACATTTGTCACCCTACTACCCCCAAGCGAATGGTCAGGTGGAAGCCGTAAATAAATCTCATAAGACCATCCTACAACGAACGATCAATTCTGCCAAGTCAAATTGGAATTTGATGTTATACTCAACATTATGGGCTTACCGAACATCTGTTAAGATTGCAACCGGTTTCTCACCTTTTCAACTCATTTACGGGCTGGAAGCAGTCTTACCTATAGAATGTTAGATCTCGTCCCTAAAGTTGGCAGTAAAGTTACTGCGAGACACTTCTCCACTTGAAGAGCGGTTATTATACCTTGAGAAACGTTGTTACGCGGCCCTAGCCAACGAGGCTCACAAACAAAAGGTCAATTGTTAGTATAATCGGTCCGTTCGTACTCGGATTTTCTCTGAAGGCAACCTTGTCCTGGTCTACGACTAGGATAAGGACTCCTTGGGGGAAGGAAAATTCAAACCCATGTGGTTCAGACCTTTCATCATAAAAGAGATTCTAAAAAAGGGCACTTATCGTCTGGTAGACTTTGAGGGAAATGCTTTGGCGGATCCTAGAAATAGGCTCTACCTCAAGAAGTATTACTCATAGGTAGGTCACCTTGGGTAAATTTTTGTAACATATGTATAGTCTTTGTACTATTACTTTCTGGATTCTTTTGGTTTTATGGATGTGTCATTTTTTATGTTATCTTTTGTCACTGTGGA
>SNQJ01S0072819.1:29311-46453 GCA_010110895.2 Picea sitchensis | reverse complement strand
CCCCCTCGAAGAGGCCTGTGAACATTGCTATCTGATTCAAAGTGTTATTTATGTTGCTATTTCGTGAATCATTTCTGTGTATTATGAAGATTATGCTAGATATTTTACTGCTATTCTGTTATTTCTAGCATTTCGTTTCTGTTCTGCATATTTTATATATCTGGTATCTTGCAAAATCTTACAAGGGCTACCTGAGTTAATGGCCCATGTAGAAAACATAAAACTACGGACAGTAACTGCAAACCCTAGAAACTATTTATCTATTGTACAACCTCGATATTTCATGTTTCTTGAGATGTATGTTCCTTTCCTTAAGAAATCATGTGCATACACATCTGTCTCCACTGCAACTCGCATACACACACTCAAATATTGTACAACAGCTTTGTATGGCGTGACCCTGCTACTACAGCTTCAATTTACTAAAACCCACTTGTGACTACCTCTGTTCTCTCTTTTCCTTGACCTAATCTCTAGATGGAAGTCCTTCTCCACCTATCCAATATTTCCTTGAATCATGGTCCTTCGTGATCCAATCCTATGAAAAAAATCCTTCTCTTATCTATATCTATGTATCATGTAAGTGTCTTCATGCTTCACCCTAGCCGTTCTTTTATAATATTGAGTTATGACCTAACCCTAATCTCCAAAGTGATTGAAGATTGAGATTAATTCTCACCTCAGTTGATATCAATGGATATTATTTAATTCACTAATTCTAATTAAATAATTTCTTTAAATAAAACTCAACTCACTAATAAAATAAATTTACTTTAATAATTCCTTTAATTAAAGTAAATTCTCAAGGTAGAAGGATTTGGACGAATTCCACATGTCTAGACACTTAAACCTGTGTAGAAGTACATGTATGATGCTACCAACATCAACACTCCATCTTAGTAAGGAAGGTACTTCTCGAAGATCCACCTGGAATTAGGTCTTCCTCTAACCCTCGCACAATGTCGTACACATCATCCTGCACACTGGAATCCCTCCAAACCTGCTGGTCAGTTGCTCCCCGAATAGTCGAAATCATGGAATTGATGATGCTACATGTCAATTCCATGAATTTTAGAAACTTCATCAAAGGCCTACTTTCAATCAATGTGCTCCTAAATCCTCCTTCTCTTGAGCATCCATCAATACCATCTCACACCAACTCGGTATCCTGACAGAACTGGAAAGGGTTAACTCCCTCTTCCCATCTGAAGTTTCACACTAGAAGTCTATGAAATCTACTCATCCTTTGGTTTTTCACCCTTCAAAGCCTCTCGATCCTTGTCCTTTGTCACTAACATCTATATATGATCCAAGATCCCCTTGGATCCTCTTGCAGGCTTGCCTTGCAACCTGTATAACCTGCCCTCTCTAACCCCAATGCTCATTTTTTTGTCAGAGATATCTCCCTATGGATCTATGAGTTCTTTCCCTCTTTTAAAAGTCACAGAAAAAGCATTGTCCTCCAAAACTAAAACTGAGAGAAAGTTCTTCTTTTGTTCTGGTACATAAAGCAAATCATGGGCATCAAACAAACCTACTGACTCAAGTTGGAACATGATATTTCTCTTCCCCTTTAATGCATACTTGGCGTCATCACCAAGCTACACATGGATCCTTGAGTCCTTCGTCAGGCTACTAAATATATCCCATGCCTCTTTCATATGACGATATGCACCATTTTCCAAGTACCATGCACTCCTGGTAGTTGTGTTGGTAGAAAGGAAAGAAAATAGTGAGAAATCCTTCTCAAACTTTGTTGCAAACTCATATAACTATGTCTATGTTTATGTTTATGTATGCGTCTTTCCTTTTCCCTTCTTCTTCTCTGGACATTGAGATACATAATGTCCATTCTTATGACATGAGAAGCACTTGATTTTATTCAAGTCCTTATTTCCTGGCTACGATGATCCTCCATCATTGTTACCCTTCTTGTTGGAACTCTTTCCTTTTCCCTTCTTTGTCTTACTGACAAGGGCCAAGTTCTCACCACTACTTCCTAGCTTATTTCTCTCGGACTCCTCCTAAGTCTCTTTCTGGATGAAATCATCCCAAAGCCTCTGCAAGTCTGGAGTATTTTCCCAAGTGCATAATCCCTTGACAAATGGTTCCCAAGACTTGGGAAGACTATTCAATGTCACATTCACGATCTCTACTTCATCCATTTTCTCCCCTATGGCTACAATTTGATCATATACGTGAGTGATCCTCATGAAATAGCTAATAACATTGTTATATATTGACATTTGCACAGGCCTGAGTTTATTTCTTAAGACCATCTTCCTATTCATGTTAGTGCTCTGGAAAAATCCTACCAGGGCATCAAACATTTATTTGATCATATTCTTCTCGAATAGGTGAGGAATTAGATGATCCTTCACTGAATCGAAGATAACCCTCTCATATTTGATCTCCTTCTTCTCATGAGCTTCCAAAGTTATCGTATTTTTCGGTGGAACAACTGATTTATCCACTAACTCCAAAAGGTCATACTCCTTCAACACCAAAGTCACTCTTTCTTTCCAAGATAGGAAGTTGGATGATCCATCCAATCTGTCTTCAACTCTCAAACTTGTTGATGCCATCCATTAGACCTGATAAACTTCCCTGGAAATAACATGTTGTTGAAACCACACTTATACTGACATGTATGAACTTGTACATGCATGTCACCAATAAAACCCACTTATGTACAAGACTTTCCTTACTGAAACTCATGTACATATGCACCTTTTCTTACTAAATCCCACATATACATGATTGTATCAAAATTAACCTAGGTGTCTATGTGATTGTTCCTTCTGCAACCTACGTACAACTCCATGCAACTACAAAACCCTAGCTCTACCTCAGTACTATTTTTTCCCCAAAATCCAACCCTTAATTTCTGACTATTGGTTATGGATATGCTAAGATCTCCTTGCATATCTGATAGATCTATTGTCAACTGCTATGGATTTGAGATATGGATTCATCTCAGAGCAACTGCTTTGATACCATGTTGAAATCCCTACTCCAGCACCTAGGTATCTTGTAATCTAGTGATTTCCTTGTTATAAGTCAAATTAGCAGCTCACAAAACAACATACACTTGTTGAAATATTCAACTCAATTAAATATAGCAGAATAAATATTGGAAACCAAAATCTCAAACACGGTACACAAAGATATTTTTCCCATCAACTAAGCTTATCATTCAAATAAATTCGTACCTAGGATAATGGTCAACAGAGAAATACAAAAAAACTATAGACAGTACCTGCAAACTCTAGCAACTCTTGATTTGTTGTACGACCTTGGTATTTCATGTTTTCCAAGATGTATGTGCCTTTCCTTAAGAAAACCCACGTATATGTTTTTTTTTCCATTGAAACCCACATACACGCACTCAAATACTGTATGGATGGAAACTTTGTATGATGCGACCCTATTGTTGCGACTTCAATCTGTTGAAACCCAATTGTGATTGCCTCTATTCTATCTTCTCCTTGACTTGATATCTAGATGGAAGTCCTTCTCCATGTATCCAAGGTCTTCTTGAATCACAGTCCTTTGTGATCCATTCCTCTGAGAAAAATTCCTTCTCCACTCTATATCTATGTATCATGTAAGTGTCTTCCTCCTTCACCCTAGCCTTTCTTTTATAAGATTAAGTTATGACCTAACCCTAATCTTCGACAAAGTAATTGATGGTTGAGATTACTTCTCACCTCACTTGAGATCAATGGATATTATTTAGTTCACTAATGTTAATTAAATCATTGCTTTAAATAAAACTCAACACACTAATAAAATCACTTTACTTTAATAATCCCTTTAATTAAAGTCTCAAGGTAGAAGGCTTTGGATGACTTCCACGCGTCTAGACACTTAGACATGTGCAGGAGTACATGTTTGATGCTTCGAACATCAACATGATCTAAATCAACTAAATAGATACATTGCCAAGGATTCCTGACAACTTACCCTATTGTGCTTTATCACTCCCACTGGATTATTGAGCACACAGTAATAAGGAAGAATTCCCTTTCATTGTCTTCAAAAAAAATCTTGAATTGTACTATTTATGAATTATTTCTCCATTGTATATGCTTGTTTTGTCTTTACTCTTTTATGTATTTGTTTGAAGACTTGGTCAAATATAATATGATCAAAGGTATTAACCCATTAAGTGCCTTATTTATTAATTTTATTAAGGACTTTGTTGATCACTAGTCAACTTTACATTAAATGTACTTAATAAACTCTCCAAGGTATAACTAATTGTTTCTTTCAAGACAAGGTGAACATTGTCCACTCAAGATGGGTATGGATTCCACTTGGTTCTACAGTGGTATTTCTACTCATGAGTTTTCCACTTGGTTTGTATTAATCTCATTTTACATAGAAAAGACACATCCACACCATACATCGGTTTTAAAATGCACCTATCAACAAATTTCTCATACAAACTCCATTTTCATACCTATTTAACTTGTTGGAAAGATATCAATGTGAACTAACACTTGGAGCACTAAGTTACATTGATTAATGATTCAATTTAGATAACCAACTCTAATTCCTTTTTCCCAAGGAAAACCTCGTGGGATGCCCCCGTCTTCCTTAGAATATCCAAATGAAGGGTGGCTCAACCACCAACCATAGTCATCGTTGGTAACCATTAGGGACTCAATTGGATTTTCACCCACAACCTAAGGCCTCCCCATCGACACCATGGATTAGGTAGATGATTTAACCTATTAAGATAATATCCAGGGTAAACTAACTTTAATTCATCTCGCTTCTTGGATTATTGATCTTTGAACCAACAAACTTAATCATTTTTTCAGCCCATCTACATACTTACCCAACTTTGTCTTCTTATCCCTTCTTTAACAAGACATGGGACTTGATTCATTTTGGATCACACCTCCCCATTTTGTAGGTTTTTGTGGCCCACAAAATCTCAATTATTAAGAAGGTGGAAGCATATATCTCCCAATATTTTATCCTAGTTCTCTTAATCATCTTGTGTGAAGGTACTCTTCTTCTAGCTATTGTTGTTAGTTTCTTTTCCAACCTCGTTTGATCATTTCCTTTATATTCCTTGATGAAGTAGGTCGCACCACCTTTGACCAAGAAATTTTTTTTTCTATTCTATAAAAGAGTGCCCATATCCCATAGATAAAGGTTTCTACACATCACATCACATGCATTATGTAGCACCTTGTTTCCCCCAGTCTGTAAAAATAACTATATTGGCCAAGAACTATGGCAAACTCAAAGATGTGAATGTTTGATTTGACGGACCTTTGTATAAAAGGTCGATGAATGTAAATTATGTTATGATTATGTGTTGCATGACTGATGGGATGGGTATGTGCTAAAAGCGACCACGATGGGTAATGAGAGGTGGTGGAAGGGACCTGGAATGGTTGCGTTAACTTCCACCAAGCCAGTACCATACCCATTTTTACTTGCTCAAAGACCAAAGCAACTCTCTGACCTTGGAAGGGATTTCCCGTCAGATTGGTAGGTGGGGAGGCTCCTCAAGAGTTAATGAGGGGATGGGGGTGAACCGCCCATTCGTAATAGCTCCCAGACCTGACCACATACAGGGAAATTCGCACCACATGCAATCTTGCAGAGAAAAGGCAAGAGAGGAAGTGTGGTAAAGAGGAGGGAAGAGAACACATGAGACAGGGATCATGGAAGAGAACCAGGAGAAAATCGGGAGATACAGGGAATTTTGAATAGAGGAGAAGGAGAGTAACCTTCGTCCTTGACTTCCGTTGAGCTAAAAGTAGGAGACCGAATCTCAAGCATCGTGGTCTAGCTCGTGGGTGGCTAGTGGTAAATTCGTTTGGAGTTATTGAGCCTACGGTTGGGTGGAAACGAGCACCCCTCTCAGCAGTCACGTCACACTTGGTGTTTCTGATAAGTGTCTATATCTTGTATCTTGAATTGAATATCTTGGACGCATGCTCATGTTTATACGCTCATAAATGGTTTCTGTATTGAAGTGTTTGCCTTGTGTTTTGATCAAAAATAATGGATGCATGCTTATACTCATATGACCATAATCAGTTTAGGTATAGTATGAATAAGTTCATAATACGAGTCTATTCCCTTGAGATTTGTTCCATCTACTTGACTTGCGTTATGTCCTGGTTTGATTTCCCGAAGGCACCTCCTCCCAGGAAGTTCCCTTGCATTCCAGAGCTGGAGTGAGTTCCTTGAAAAGACTATTGTTTTAGTAAACCCATGAGTTTACTTTACCCCTAACACAGAGTGCATATCTTGACGAATTAGGAAGGCTTTTCAGTCAGGTCACCAAGCCTAGGGATAATTACCCAAGAACCCACTAAAGGATCATGTGATTTGAGTCTGGAAACCTTGTACAAGAGAGAGTAGTTCTCTCGAGTTTTAGGCATTTCGACATTTCGGCACCTGGGAAACCAAAGGGTAAGACCCCTCATTTTCGCAAGTCACGAAATCCCGGTACCTGAAACCCTGATGCACTATGTGGATGAGTCGATTTAGCATGAATAGGTTTCGGCGTTTCGACACCCGGGAAACCAAAGGGTAAGACCCCTCATTTTTGCAAGTCACAAAATCTCGGTATGAGAAACCCCGAATCGGCTTAGCGTGAATAGGTTTCGTCATTTCAACACTCAAGAAACCCAAGGGAAAGACCCCTCATCTTCGTCAGTCATGAAATCCCTGTATGCGAAACCCCGAATCGGTTTAGCGTGAATAGGTTTCAGCATTTTGGCCCCCGGGAAACCCAAGGAAAAGACCCGTTGTCTTCGCCAGTCGCGAAATCCTGGTATGCGAAACCCCGAATCGGTTTAGCGTGAATGGGTTTCGGTGTTTCGGTACCCGAGAAACCCAAGGGCAAGACCTCTCGTCTTCGCTAGTCATGAAATCCCGATATGTGAAACCCTGAATCGGTTTAGCGTGAATGGGTTTCGGTGTTTCGGCACCCGGGAAACCCAAGGGCAAGCCCCTCATCTTCGCCAGTCGCGAAATCTTGGTACGCAAAACCCCGATGCGCTCTGTGGATGAGCCCTAGGTCACCAGACAAGGTCTTGTGGTAGGAAGGAGGAGTCCCGAAAGAATCTGGACCGCCCATTTGTAGGGACGCGTGGCGAAGATCTAAAGTCGTCGAGGTTCTGGAGATCGGGGAAATAGGAGTGAAGACCCCGCCAAAATCCTGAAAGATAGAATGTTGGGATTTAATTCGGGTCATTGATCAAGCCAACGATCTGGACCATAGATCCGGATGATACCGGGCTTTCGAGTCCTGGGGATTAAAAAGGGAAAGGAGGAACGCTTGCATCGCGATTCCCCGAATCGCGAAACCCTGAAATCATTTAGAGGATTAGCACCAGGTCATAGGATCGGTCGTATGACAAGTGACCCAAGGGAGGAGCTAAGGATCTGTTAGACCTTTTGGGTTTCGTCATTTCGAAAGACAGAGAATAGGGGAACGCCTGCATCGCGATTCCATGAATCACGAAATTAAGAAGCGCCTTTTTGGTAAGGCATGTGGTCATAGCCAATGATCACATGGGGGAGGATAAGGGAAGGGAGGGTCTGCGATAGGCCCCATAGAAATTTGGGGATTTTGTCCCTCGAAGAAAAGACAAAAAGAAAAAGAAAATCTTAGTTGTTGTAGTGAGTGTGTGACACATTATGTGGTGCTATATAACATTCCACCTCATTAACAAAATCAACGTTAATGGAAAACTTAACTTTACAATGCCTCATGATTCTCATGATGGAATTCTTTTGCAATCAACACAATGAACATGGTTGTGGATGATAATATGTTTTCAGACCAAGTCCTCTAACTAGAATTGAAAAAATCAAATTGCATTGAATAACACTATCAAAAATCATTTGTCTTCATGTTCCTCACTTGAACCTTAACTTCAAAGAGTACATTCCTTTCTCCACTTTCCCTTGGCTCTTGCAATGTAACATAGACAAGGTTCATGTCCACATTAGGATTGTCTTCTATTTCATAACCTCCCATCTTGGTAGTTTTCATTGATCCTTTCTTGGACTTGTATAGTTTTGGACTTAGTTTCAGATGAAGCTTCCAAAACTTTTCATTTGTATGCCCTTTAACATCAAATGTTTGCATTTATTCTTGGGATCATTTCTTTTTTGGATCATGGCTACATATTTCTTCTCATTGTTTTTGGGTGTCGCTTCTTGATTCTTTTTTTCCCTCTTTTTATGTCGAACTTGATATAGAGATATTTTTTGCTTTCTTTATCCATGCACCTAATATTTAAACATTGGAATTGACTTTAGATATGACCATGTAGAAATCTAAGGTACTTCACTACTACCCAACATGTTGTCTTTCTTCTAACATTTATACATGAAACCTTCAACACTTTGCTCTTTCTCTTTATGATAATATCTCCATCTCAAGAGTTGATCCTCTTCATGGCCTATGGTCCTAGAATTGTGTTTTGATAAATTCCTTAAAGTGTTCCCATTTAGTCAACATGGGCTTCTTGTCCAATCAAAAATCATCTACATAAATCTCCCATCAAATTAAAACATGGCCAACATCTTAAAATGGGAAAAAGAAATTTGTTATTTCTCTCTTATTCTTTGTTTGCTTAGATATACTTATATCTACTTCAACTAACTATTGGTTTTCTCATCATCTTTTTGTCCATTATAGAGGGTATTTTGAGTTTTTCTTATAGCTTGAATGGAGTAATAGAAGATGAAAGAAAATGTTTTTAATTACCATTGATTGCATGCTTTTTACCTTCAATATCCTCATGGATAGCATCCTCCTCCTCATACTTAGATTATGTTTAGCAATATTCTTCCTTATTGTATTTTGTTTCAAACGTTTGTAACACCATCTCAGTCAATGTTGCAATAAATATGTTTAGATTTCTAGAACTAAACTATATTATAGTTTTGAAATGACCCAATGTTTCGAGTGGACACTCCACCCATCATCAGAGGTACCAAATAAAGATTTAGTAAGACGCCAATGAGTGATTCCAGTTTCCAAGTCTTCTAACTCTTTTTCTTCATATGAAGACCCCACCATTTGTGGATATATACTCATCTCTACTCCTAACAACAATGGCTCACCATTCTCCTCGCACTACGAGTATTTATCATATATCTTTAAGAAACAACTTGTTCTAACACCAATATGATCTTTGAATTGCGGAGGCTATGCCTCTAGAAAGCTCATGACAATGGATCTTAATTTGCAGAAATGGTGTTTTAAATGGCTACTGCTACAATCCACTTTTATGCTTAGAAATGCATCAACTTTATCATTCTTATTGTTAATAAACTTCAACAATGGATTTTTAACATTATGTAATGAAAAAATAGCAAAACAATTAAACACAATATAACATAAGAAATTTACCTCAGAGAAAGCTTAGACCGAAGAAAGACTCCAAAATTCAAATCCTTTGTTTTATCACTTTCAAGAGATTATAATATTTTGAAGCACACGCTCCACATAGAGATTGTTGTGTGTTGTAAATGAACTAAAAATATATATTACCAAGGCTTCTCGGTAATTTATCCCATCGTGTTTTCGCCCTTTTATTGGACTGTTGAGCTCACAATGACGAGGAAGAATTCCCTCTAACTATATTCATAAAAATACCTTTGAATAATATATTTTTCCTTAGTCGTGTATGTTATAGCATCATTTGACACCACATATGCTCATGATGACTCACTGGCCTCAATTACATCCCTTTCCCTACTTGCAGGAGCAAAATCCCCCTTTTCCTCCCTAAAAATATCTTAAAAAAACACATTTTCCTTGATGTGCGTGACTCTCCTTAAACCATCTTGTGTACATATGTGCCTTGCTAGTTAGAAACCCGTGTACATGCTTAATTGGCTCAAAAATAATAATAAATCTTGATATTTCGTGCGGATTTGACAGGTTCCCTAGGTTCCTGACCTCCAATAGTCCATTTATAACGACTCCAAATGTTAAAAGGGAGTATAAAAGAGAGCCTTGGTATGGAGGAAAGACATATCAAAGAGATGCAGCCTTATGTTGGCATTTTCCTTATATCCCTGCAAGCCCATGTTTCCCCTTTCTTCTGAGATTGGCTTCCCCCTCTAAAAACCCTTGTTTCCAGGATTTGTGTTTCCCCTTATCTCATCAGGAAGTCTAAAGTCATTGCTTCCTTGGACCTGTTGGAACACAAATCTTTGGAGGTGTTGCTTGTCATATCAGGCCTTGGGTGGAAGAACTTGGAGCCTGGTTTTGGGATCATTCCGCCACAGTTACAGGTTGTAACCAACTCCTTTGTTGTTATTAATAAAAAAAACTCTCATTCTCGTCCATTTCTCTTTGTTAATTCACGATTTTAATCAGATTATTTATATCTTTTTTTTAATATGGCATACGAATTTAATTGATTATATCTAGTTAGTTAGTGGATAACTACCTATTTTTAGTTGCATGATTCTTTGTTTGCGTGATTTTCAGAAGAACATTGTGAAGGAGTTCTTGAGCGAAATACCTCGAGTGGGATCGAATTCAAATGTTGGGTTCCAAGTATGCTCTCTATCCTATCTTCTAAAATTTAGTTATTTCAAGTAGTTACCTTTAATTAGCTACCTAATTAGAGTTTGAGATAATTCATTGAGGGAACTTCTCTTTTGTGGCCCATGACCCTGTTATCTCTCTGTAATTTCTGTGGTTGAAAGGAAATAGGCACAAGAGTAACCTCAAAACCAACTTGGGGCTGGAAGCTAGCCCTTCCAACCAGAGAGGGATCTCTCTCTTCAAATCAATCAGTGAAAGGATTGATTTGGTTTAACTCAAAGGCTAGATCTCTAAGATAAATTAAATTATAGGGTTGGTGGCAATATGGACAGAAAGTACGTTGGGCTATGGAGTCACTAAATTCGGAAATCAATGAAAGCTTGTTGGATACCTGGTAGATTTAAGAAATGACTGAACAGAGGCAGGATAGAAATTAATATTCTAATCCAAATAAATGTGTTTTAGACAATAGGTTACAGAGAAAACAATAATCCCTCAAGGCATCTAATAAGGATTAATCTTAAGGAAATTATAGTAGAAGTACAACTCAAACTACATGAAACAGAGCATCTGATAAAGATGAGTTCTGATACATATATTTCACATCAACATAGAGAAGAAACCATACAATATCAAGTATAAGACATGAAAGCAAAGACTGAGAAATCACATGCATAAAATATCACAATCACATGTATCTCTATGGTCAAAACTTAAGGACTTCTGATCCAGCAATTTTCATTAACAAGAGAGAAAATATTACAATGTGTTCAATAGTATTCCCTTACACACTTTCCAACCCTTTCTTTCTCATGGTTACATGAAAATATACAAAAAAAAGTGTGTCTATAGTATCAAATTCGGATCCAACTATGATCCTACAATAGTGCTAACAGTTGCACATAATCAACATGAAATCTTTAACATATTGCTAAAAAGAAGGAGACGACTTGGACTCATTTAATTAAACTATAACGACTTGATATAACAATAAATGAAACCCAAAATCATTATTTCCAACTCTGGTGTTCGTTGAAGATGAGATGACACACATGTCGAATCATTCAAGCTGCGTTGGATCTGTTCTGGTCATTATGTCACAATTGTGCAGCAAGTCTGTTGTGCAACCACCACCTACAGAAGAAACACAGCAGTGTTTGTGCAGCAATAGGTTTTTTGTCATCCTGTGATTACTTTTGATCTTTGACTGATAGTTGACATTGTTTGAAGGTGATTTCAATCGTATGAGAATGTTGTGGTTTCTTAGAGCTCCTTAGAACTTCTTTAAATTTCCATTTACTTCCCAAATCATCAAAACCTAACATACATCAAACTGTAAATTTGAGCCCAAAATTTCTTTTGATTGATGAAACTACTCATGGCTGTTGCATCTTCAGTTTTCTTTGACTTACTGTCTTTATGATAAAACTTGAGTAAAAACTGACAGCCAAACCTCTTCTTGTTGCTTTGAAAATCAGATTGTCATAGTTGTGCAACAAAGTTTCTACACCACTGTAATTATGTGTTTACATTTGGTCTCTTAAGACATAAATACTCCAACGTAGGTAGAAAAAAGATCGCACCACTTGTAATAGTGCCTCTTTGATAAAACCATGTGCTTATGTATGCATCCCTTTCCAAAAAAAAGTTAAAATGGAAAAAATGGGTCAACCAAATTTCAGTGGTTCAGTTCGTTGATGCTTCAACTAGTAAGTCAAGTTTTCCCTTCTTTCCAATCTCCACCTACTTCAAGATTTAATTTAGGGTATTTTTCTCCTTCCTCAAAATGATATTTTGCTGATAAAAATGCTTTAACTGTCTGTGTAATGGCAGGGTTCTTCTCACCATTGATGTAGCTTTGTTTATTACAAGTCTACAGTCTCTTAAATGTTCTGCAAACTTCATCTTGAATTTCCTATATCCCTCTCTGAGTTGAATTATCACATCATGTGATTCTTTGAGTTGTTTATTTATCCCCTTGAAAGTGTGTTCTTCCCCGTCACCTTTCTTTTCTGCTGGTTTATTTTGTGTTGGGATTTCCTCTTGATGCTACAACTTTCTGGTTGAAGACCTTGTTAAAGGTATACTATTCTTAGGAGTCTCCTTTACCTCTAGAGTATGTTCTATTTCTTTCCCTTTATTCCTTGTTTTGGAACCAGTTGGAGTTGATAATGTTGACTTTTCTCCTATCACAGAGGTATCTTTCCTTAAATCCTCTTCTAGAGACTTATTATTTAGTTCCCTATTCTCGTGCTGCAACTATGTTATGGCAAAGTGATCCTTCTTTAACTGTTCTTGCAACTCAATAATTGAAATGTCTTTGTCATCTAAGAGAGTTGGTTGTATGAGGGATTTTGGAGCCTCACTAGTTTCCTGTGATGTATGTATAACAAGAATTCTCTTTGTTGCAGATCTGGTGAGTGGTTTACTAGGAGTTTCAACCACTTCTTGAGAGAATTGGAGTTTCTTCCCTTTCTTTTTATCCTACTGACTTACTACAAGCTCTTCAGTCTCTTTTTCCCTTTTCCTAACAGAACTCTCAGGGATTGATGTGGCAGTTTTTTCTACTGATGAGGGCGTATTTCTCAAGATTTGTGGGATGCCTAAGGAATCTACTACTATGCTTGATGAAATTAGAAAAGACTCCCAATCCTGATTTCTCTTTCTCAATTCTTCTAATACTAACAGTTTGATCAAAGAAAAATGGAAGAGGCTAGCATCCCCTTGCTCTTTCCTTGTATTATGTCAGCCATCTTTCCTAGACTTCTGAAAGGGTAATATGGTAGATTCAAGGGATTCTTACCAATGAAGTGAATTAAGATCCTAATATGGTATCAGTAAACCCTAGTGAATCTCCCTTCACATGTAAAAAACCTTTGGATTACCCTCAGAAAATAACTATGACTTTCTAACATAAGCTCTCTGGGTATGGTGGGTCCAAATTCAACATTTCTAAATTCAGGCTTCAAAAAATCATGATAGTAAGATAGATCTAACTGCATACCTTTGAACCATTGTTTTCCATGAGAAGGGATTTATGTTGCAATAATAATGATATCTTCAAAAACCTGCAACTAGAGGTTTCCCACCTTAGCCTTATCACCATCAAAATTCTCTACAAACTCCCTTGCCACCTGTATGTTGTACCCCTGAAGCTTTTCACAAAACCTGATGCAACCCACTTGTTCAAAATATGCTCTGATTTTTGGGTCAACGTTTACCAAATTTAAACCTTGTGGCTCAAATCTCACAATATCACCACCCTTTTCATTCTTTCTTCTACATTCTAGAGTTGTCATGATGTTGGTATATGTCAACCCTGCATGAACTATAACCATGCGCAACAATGATCAGAGCAGGTGCGCACCAATGTGAGCAACTTTCAACTTGTTGTAGCAAGTTCACACTTCAAAATTGATACTATGGAACCTATGCGCAACAACAAACAACCACCTCTGCAACTTGTGCACAACAACGAACAGAGCAAGAACTTGTGCGCAACAATGAACATCAACCTCTACAACTTGTGCGCGGCAACGAATAGAGAAGGAACTTGTGCACAGCAATGAATAGAGCAAGAACTTGTGCGCATCAACGAACAACCACCTCTTCAACCTGTGTGCATCAATGAACAGAGCAAGAACTTGTGTGCAGCAATGAACAACCACCTCTACAACCTTGTCGTACCTCAATACGTAACATTATGACATTGTGCAACAACTTGCGATGTGCAATAATTTTCTTGATGATGCCACGTGCCTTTGATAGATTCAATTTTATGAAATTGTTAGAAGCCTAACAAGACTGACTTGAATCGACCTCATGATCTTTCATAATGATCTTTTAGTGACATGACAACCCATATCTTGGCACAAAAAACTATAAGTTACTTTATTCAAAAACAAAAATCTTTCCATGACAAACAAACCTATGACTCATGATTTAGGAAAAAATCATACAATGCTCTTTATGAAACCCAAGACATGAATTTACCCTATAATTTTATTCAAAACCTAACAACTTATTTATAGGACACTAACAGACCCAAAGCCATAGGACTTATATTTCCATAACAAAATTGGCGAATCCATTGGGGATTCTCCCTTCTTGGGTCGTTAGGGATTCTTGCTTTTTTCATTTCTTTTGAAACTTTTTCCATGTTTTAAGCCTTTATTCAACATTCTTTGAATTTTTACAGTCTTTCCTGAGTCTTCTTGTCCTTTCTCTCTTAGTTTGAGAGGATTTGTAAAGGTGTATGCAGTTTGTTTTTGATACAGTCGCGTGCATACACAACTTTCCTTGGACAAAGTCCGTACATGTTCTAAATTAGGGTTTTTTACTCTTTTCAGATCACTAGAGGTTAGGGTTGTTATGCTATAGGGTCTCCTTAGGTCCTGTTAGTATTTAGGGATTAATTTTTGGTTTCAAAAATTGTTTCTATCGTTATGAGTCATTCTTGGATTTGCTTCTTGATTTCCATCCTTTTTTTTCTTTCTTTTGGTCTCTATGTTACATGTTGTGTTTTGGGTTTTTTGACCTAATTTTCCAAGTTTTTCTAAGTGAATACACTCTTTCCCTTGAAAACAGACACGTATATACATTATTTTTACATAGGAGTAAAGTTTGTACATACGCTGGAAAAAAACGCATAAGTTTTGGGTCATGAACACGACCTGTAGAAGGCCAAAACGCATACATATGCACCTTGTAGAAGGAAAAATCATGTACATACATGACCTGTAGAAGGAAACTCTACATACATACTTCATATGTGCTTCCTATAGTGATATAGGGCGCGTACATACATGATCCAGGTGGATATCGGTGGCCACCCACATATTCCAACTATCTCCTCGTGTACGTTTTGATTCAGCATGTCTTTTGTATTGCTTTATAATTGTGAGTTCTACACTTATGGGGTTATCTGAAGCCTCACACAATCTCTAGGTAGATACGGTTGGCCTCTTTCCTAATCCAACTGGCTTATTTTGTATGTTTTCATGTCATCACATCTTGTTGTACTTCCAGGGTTGTTTTGGGCCCCTAAACGTTGTTTTTTTTACTCGCCACAGTCAAATTGTGGACAGAGTCAAAGTATGACAGCGGAATGTGTAGCTACATGAAAGACCTTTCCAATGGGCTATCACATGCCTAAAACGGAGGTCGTATGCAAAATTTATGGCCCTAGGAAGTTGAGGTACCAAATTACACCAACTTACCTATAGGGCCCACATAACTTTTGGTGTTTCACCTTCTAGGGTTAGGTTTTTGGATGTCTAGGGTTTTTTCATTCATTAGTAATATCACAAAGGCCTATGGAGCCTCATTGTAATCGATTATTCTCATACGTATGCGTGTAGCAGCTACATCTCTTCCTCAGAGATAACTACCAACATTCGAGCAAGTTTCAGTTCTGCAATTTTACAATTTCAGCCTATTTCATTATTTAATAGAATATATTGTTCACTAGATATTTGTGTTATTCTTCCTATCTATGTTTTTATGTTATTCATTATGTTAATTATTTCATTCCGCTCCTAAATCTGGATCAGTGGTATCAGAGCGATCTGTTCATCATTTGTTTTTCTTCGTGCATGTCCTTGACAAGGTTTGGGTACAAGAAGTTGGGACTCGAACCAATCGAGTCATTACCAAATCGATCACGTCGAGCCTGACAACAACCCATGGGAGATGAAAATAAATATGATGGAGCAGGAGATCCTATTAAAATGTTGCTCGAGGAAGCCCTCGCGTGATAAAGAAACGAAATGATGGACAACTTCGCGCATATCCTTTGATAGTTTCCCACTGGAGAAGCATCTTCATCAAGTGGCCATGCAACCCCCTTCAAGGTACATGTAAATTTTGATATTCCATTATTTCAAGAACTAATAGATGTGGGTGTTGTAGATAAATGATTAAATATGCTCGAAGGATATTTTTTGGTCCACAATTTTTCCGATAGGGAAAAGATCACTTTTGAACTCCTCAAGGTCGTTCCCCATGTTAAAGATTGGTGGGATACTTACTCTAAGCAGAGGGCCATGGAGGAATCTGCAATTTTTGTGGTGGCCCCTACATGGGATTCCTTTCGGGACGCCATTAAAGAATAGTACTACCATGTTGGAAGCTTCGAGGACCAATACACCAAATGGACCACTCTACATCAAGAAAGGGACCAGGCGGTACCAGACTTCACCAATATTTTCCATACCCTACGCACCAAATTGGGTATCAAATATTCTGAGCATCATCCAGTGCTCAAATATCATGGATATTTTCATAGATGCATCCAAACATAAATGGAGTTCCTAGACATTGCCTCATTGGACACGGCTTATAGATATGTTGTCAAGATCGAGCAGAAATTTAAGCAGAAACAACAAGAGTTTGGATCTGCAAACCCCTCACATCCGAAGCAGGGAAAAGGAAACCTTAAGCCACATAGCAAGGGACCAGGTCGATGTTGAGATTCAACAAGAAGATCCTAGTGAAAATTATGGACCTACACTAGGATGGAGCCTCAGGCTATTTTAAGGTGGAAGTCTATTTTTAGATGATGAGCAAATTCTATTTATAGATGATGTCTA